>PVLA01001685.1:217543-331592 GCA_004027455.1 Hydrochoerus hydrochaeris
TCTGAAATTCTAACTCAGGTGAAGCAAGATATAAGAAGATTAATAAAAGAAGTCCTGGGTAATCCTCAAGTAGACACAAATGAAAGAATAGAGGAACCCAGAGAAAGGAGAGAAGCCTTTGATGAAGAATATAAACAAAATCTAGAATATATGAAACAGATCCAAAGAGAATATCAGGAAATTAAAAACTCCATTGAAAGCTGGCAAAACCTTTTAACAGAAACTAAAGACAAACTTTCAAAACTTGAAAATAGATTTTCAAAGTATGATCATGAAAGGAAGGATCTCTTAAAAATAACCAAAAACTAGGAAGCAACGATACAAAGGCTAGAAGACGACAAGAGGATTTATAACCTAAGAATAAAATATGTGAATGAAGATGCAGCAACAAATACAAAGGAAATAAAAAGTCTATTCACAGAAATAATTAAGGAAAACTTCCCAAACATAGGTAATGGAAGTGAAGTTCAGATAAATGAGGCATATAGAATTCCAGCCAGCTACAACCCAAACAGATCTACACCCAGACATATAATAATCAGGATCCCAGAAATCCATCACAAGAACAGAATATTAAAAGTGATCAGACAAAAGAAACAGATTACCTATAAAGGAAAACTCATCAAAATCACAGCAGACTTCTCAATGCAAACCATCAAATCAAGAAGAGCTTGGAGTGAAGTCTTCCAAGTCCTGAAAGAAAATAACCTTGAACCCAGAATGATGTGCCCTGCAAAACTGTCTCTCAAAATTAATGGAGGCAAGATATTTCCATGACAAAGAGGAACTGGGGGAGTTTGTGACCTCCAATACAACCCTGCAAAGAATACTGAAGGACATTCTAGAGAGAGAGAAGAAAATCACCAGGGTTCCAGGAACAACGGCAAAAAGGCCTCAAAGAAAGGGGCAGACAGTGGAATGAAGGAGAAAAGTAAACAACAATGACAGAAAAATAGCATGGCAGAGATAAGACAGAGAAAATTGGTTATATCACTGTTTTATCTTCACTGATTTTATTTGAATCTGGCATGCTTGAGAGTGTCAAGTCTGAGAGTAGGGGCAACTAGTCTGAAGATGACAAGATTCAATAGGATACCCACTCTGGTTTGATTATTAACTGCCTTTGAAGTCCTATAATGTCTCCAATGTTTAGATTTTATTAATAGTGTAAAGCAATGCTAAGTTTATATTATATTTGACGATATAGACAATTTTATTGAAAATAACAAGAGACATCATAGTAACTACTGTAGATCACCTAGTGTTGTGTTTTTCTATGTTCTTTTCATTTCATGTTTCTTTAGGAATTTGTATTGCTGACTTGTTTTGATTTGTTTCTCTAATACAGAAAGGCTAGGTATATGCATAGAAACTTATACATATGTAGAACTTTTAAATAGTTTACGAGAATGGATTATAGTTATTGTAAAGAAAAAAAAAGGAAAAGAGTATTCTAAAGGATATAACTGCATGTATGTTTGAGTGTGTGGAATTAATAACCATGTAGCTAAAGTTTTAGTTGGATGGATGAGCAAAACTGACTGCAGTCTCACTGTTTGGATGTCCACTTTGTGGACTTTACTTTTGTAACTTGAACAACCGCATCTAAGAGGAAAGTATGTAATTATCAACTAGTGATTTTTTACTGGTTACTATTTTTGGTTTTGGTTTTTGCTTTGTTTTTGAGATTTTGTATTTTTTCTATCCTCTTTCTGTTTCAAAATTTTTTCTTTAAATAAAAAATTTTTTTTAAAAAAAAGCAAGAGGAGGAAAAGAAAGTGCTCTAAAAGAGATAGCTGTATATATACTTAAGTATGTAGGATTGATAACCATGTTACTAAGCTTTTGTTGGATCAGTGAACAGAACTGTTTGCATCTTCACTGTTTGAATGTCCACTTTGTATGCTTTAATTTTGTAACTTGAACAACTATATCCAAGAAGACAATATGTAATGTATCAAATAGTGATTTCTTACTGTTTTTTTTTAAATTCTGTATTGTTTCTGCCCTTTTTTTCTGTTTTGCTCCCCCCCCCTAAATAAAATTTAAAAAAAAAGATAGCAAGATATATTATGGTAGCAATTTGGGATTTACTATGGCTTGTTTTGAAGTCCTTTATTGCATTCATTGTTTTGTTGTTGTTGTTGTTTCTATTCTCTTCTGTTCTATTTGATGTTTACTATGTCCAAAGTTATCTGCAGCTACATTGAAGACATCAAGAGACATTATGGTAACTACTGTTGATTTTGTAATGTTTTGAAGTCCTGTATCTCTTACTCTCATTTGTTTTGATTGGTTTTATTGTTTTATCCTCTTTAAAGTAAAAGAAAAAGGAAATAGAAAATTTAACATATTTCATGGAAGTCAGAGGTAGTAAGTAGAAATCAAGTACCATATCTGCTACTACACTTTTAAAACTTGCAAAGTGTCAATTGCATTATCTTTGTTTAGAAATCAGTCTTGGTGATTACTATAAAGATGAAAAGGTGGCCAGATGTGGTGGCTCACACCTGTAATCCCAGTATTTGGGAGGCTGAGGCAGGAGGATCGTTTTGAGTTCAAGACCTGCTTAGGCTACAAAGTGAGCTCAAGGCCAACCTGAGCTGCATAGAGAGACCCTGTCTCAAAAAAAAAGAAAGAAAGAAAGAAAGAAAGAAAGAAAGAAAGAAAGAAAGAAGAAAGAAAGAAAGAAAGAAAGAAAGAAAGAAAGAAAGAAAGAAAAGAAAAGTTGCTTCTCACATATTCCCTACTCAAAACTTTACCACGAGATGCCAAGTTCTGCAAAGGCAAATTTTCTTATTTCCTTACCAAAATCAAAGCAGTGGCTCTTTTCTGGTGAAAAACTACTTTCAGGCCTGTAAGCTGAGGCAAACTAACAAAAACCTGTGCATGGAATTGTATCCCCATGGGTCATATTCTGGAGTATTACCTCCAAGTCTTGTCACTCGCTCTCCGAAATGAGTGCATTCCCAGGGCTCAGTCAAGCCCTGGATGAACTGAGCTGCACAGAGGGTGGGGGGTGGGGTGGCTTTGAGAGGAAGAATGACTGCAGGACACACTTGACAGATGAATGATCCCCCAGAGCCAGAAGTGTTTAGGGGGACAAATGCTGGTAGTGCCCCAGAGACCTGCTGTGGCCATGAATATTGTGCTCAAGAGTTTGGACTTCATTTTTTAGTTAATGGGAAACTACCAAAAGTGAGTAATTGTGGTATTTTAGAATATTTACCCTGGCAGCAGAAAAGGGTGGGTGGTGCCATAGGGGAGGTGATGGGTCAAGTTCTTTAAAAAAATGGAAGGCCAACAGGGCTCTAGGAAATCCAGTTATAGTATGGACAAGAGACAAAAGGGAATAGGAGTAAGATAAAGACCATTAGCAAGGCCATTGTAGTAGAATCAATAAGTTCAGGACAGTTGGAATTTTTTTTCTTAACTCTTGAGTTCTCCCCACCAACCTATTCAAAAACAGATTTTGGAATAAAGGCTTTTGTGTAAGTAATGTACTTGGGAGATGACCTGGAACAAGAAGGAGGCACCAGGGAGTGGAAGAATGGAAGAGAACAAGGAGGCAACTCATACTATGCCTGCTGCAGGGCAGAGGTGCTCATTTGACCTAAGACCATACAGAATGTGCTCTGCACATGCTTCCACTCCACTGCTTCAAGGTGTCCCCTCATGGGTAGAGTCCCCTGACCAGCAAGCTGTGTGCATGGTACTGCTGAGCAGGACTCTGGTTTCTTGAGGTCCAAATCAATGCCGGAAAAGCCCCAGAGTAAGAAGGGAGAGGAGAACCCAAGCTGCCTCTTACGGCAGCTGAATTAGGGTGGTGGCAGCTGCTCAGAACTGGCGGGCTACACAGCAGCTGGAGCAAGAGGTGGGACTGGGAAGGTTTGCAGTGGTGTCCAGCACAGTGTGAGCAAAAAGGGACCAAAGGCTGCTTGGTGGTATTACTAAATCATGAAGACAATTTAAGGGAGCGGCCTTCACCAAAGTGCATGCTGGGGATGCACCGCTCTCTGTGGCCTATCGGGAAGCCCCCACTGTTTTGCCCTCACCTGCCTTCTCCCTCTTACTGGCTTAGCTCCAGCCCGGCTTCATACTCTCCTTACACACATGCACACTTTCATCTCATGGCCTTTATCCCTGTGACTCCTTCTGCAGCTTGGAATGTTTCTTTTCCAATGGCTCTTGGCTCAGTCCGTCATGTCCTTTAGGTCCTTGTTCAATGCCATCTTATCAAAAGTCCCTCTCTGATCACATTAAATAATAGCGTCCACCCATAACTCTGTCCTCCTTCCCCACTCTGCTCCCACAGCATGTCTCCACTTGACGTGCACGTGTGCCTTGCTGAGTTCACTCTTCCCCATCCTCCACTAGACAGTGAGCTCCGCCAGACAGGGGCTTTGTTATGAACCCTGCTGTATCCCCCACTCCTAGGACAGGGGTGTCTTGGTACTCAGCAGGGACCCTCCACAACTGCTAGCAGTTTGTCGAAGGAATGGCCGCTCATGTCTCAGACTGGCATAGGCAGTGGGGACGGTGCGCTGACTTGTGGATGAAAGTGACTCCTGGAGAGGCAGGCGAGATGAGGAGTGGGAAAAAGGTGTGGGGCCGCTGCATGCGGGCCAGCCTGCGGCCAGCTGGTTTCACGGGGATGTCACCTGCGGGCCATACGTGACTCTGCCTCTGAAGAGCCCGTGCTTGATCTAATGTTCATCCTGCTGTTACTGCTTCTCTTCTCTTCTCTTCTCTTCTCTTTTCTCTTCCCTTCCCTTTCCTTCCCTTCTCTCTCTCTCTCTCTCTCTCTCTCTCTCTCTCTCTCTCGCTCTTTCTTTTATATTTTTTGAGATGAATTCTCATTAAATCGCCCAGGATGGCCTCAAACTTGCAGTACTCCTACCTCTGCTTCCTGAAAAGTTGGGATTACAGGTGTGCACTACCATGTCCAGGTCACTATTGTGAAATCCTTAATAATTTTACCTTGTGCCTTGGAAGTGAAGCGCGATGGGACAATGGGGTGTGTTCATAGGCAGAGGGGACGTGAGCCCATATGCCTTGCTGCTCCCTCTGTGGACACCCCATTAGCACAGGATCCTGGGGGACCCACTGTGCAAGGCTCGAAATGGGTCTGAGGTGAGAATTATGTCTGAGTAGGCTGGGAGCCTGCAAGCCCCAAGGCCACCAGATGTTGTATTTTACACAGAAAGAAAGGGTGGCCTTCTGGGGACAGGGGTTTAGTCCCTTTTCCTTCCACTCCTCCCCTACCAATTAATAAGCTGAAGGAAAGTGTTGGTGAAATGTGCACATATCAGAAGTGAAATAATAAAGGCCACTGAGTTAGTTTTATGCAGTGATTTCACCATTCTGGTAAGAATGAGATGCAGAGCCATGTATATTCTGTAAAATATGAACAGTGTCACTTCACTGATTCTGCTTCTGAGTTAAATGCTCTCATATTTGCACTGTTAACTGGCATCACACAACCTGAAGATGAGAGGTAAAATGCATGCTAATGATTGTAAACTAAATTTAGTGGTTTAATTTCTACTAAGAACAACATTCCCTAGCAAATTAAAAGCTCATGACAAGGGCTGGGGATTTAGCTCAGCGGCATAAGCATCTGCCTTGCAAACACACAGTTGAGTTTGATCCCTGGTACAAAAAAAAAGAAAGAAAGAAAGAAAGAAAGAAAGAAAGAAAGAAAGAAAGAAAGAAAGAAACCAAAATAAAAGCTCATGACAAGTGGAGAGTCTGGAAGAAAGAAAAAACTGATATTTAGCTTCCTCTAACAGCATTTTTTTTTTCCTGTTTTTTGGGCAAGGAGTCTATGCTTTCATTTTGCACTGGACTCTAAGAATCATATAACTTTGTTTGCCTGTGACTCCTACAAAAAGTGTAAACCCAATCTCAGAGATCCCACCTGCTAATAGGAAAAGTTTCTGCTTTATTTGGAATACAGGTGTGTGTGTGTGTGTGTGTGCGCACTTCCAGCTTGCTTCAAGAAGGGTTTGTGGGACCAGAGCCGGATGGTGGGTGTTGAAGCAGATGTAACATTACCGCCATCTGGCGTCCGATCTCGTGCACAGCACACAGCTCCAGGAAGAGGCTCACAGGCAAAGGCCCAGGCTGCTTCCAGAACTACAGAAGGCCAGGACTGCTAGCGCCAGATTGGCAGACCAGTTGGATCACTATTTGGATGGTGGAGTTTACATGAAGGCAGACTTGTAATGAGAGTAGAGGTTTCATCCAATATTCATATACACCACTGCAGACCCAGGGTTGAAAAAGGTGGGGGAGGGTCCCTCTGCTTTTCCATCCCCCACTGTGAGTGCCCAGGAGAATCTGGTTCTGTTGAGTCTAAGTACACCCAGCTGACATGAGGAAAGCCTGGTGGTCATGGCTTCTCATGGGGAGCAGTGTCATTGTGGAGTCCCGCAGGGATCCATGAGGGATGTGCTCAAGGTGAACGGTGCTGATGACACCCAGCAGGGGCCAGGCTCTTGGGACCACGCTCTTACTGTGCTGCTCTAGGAGCTGCAGCCAGATGAGTTCTATTACTTACCCGTTGTGAAATAAGAAAGTGGAGTCATTAACTAACCCTCCCAAACACAGGTAAGTTATCGTAATGAGCCGTCCTGAATTAGGTAGAGATTGTGTACAAAGGGACAATCATTCCTTTCATGGAAGATACTGAACAAGAGAAATGAAGACAAGGAGAGTGAATGATGTGGCATAAAGATGAATGAAGCAAATATTCTCAGATGGTGAATCTCCTGCTTCTCTGATCATAGTTCTGATTGCCACATCCGTCTGGGTAAGTGGAGGATATTGATGGGGGCCAGAAACGGCTCTTTCCTTCACCACTGACAAACACACTTTTAAAATATTTTGGGTAAAATATTACAGCCATCAAAATACAGGAGTTGGTTAATATTTTTAACTTAAATTCAATATAAGCAAGTCTAAAATTAATACATGTATACTAGAAGCATCACAATACCAAATTTTGAATTATACTACAGAGCTATAGTAATAGAAACAGTGTGATACTGACATAAAAATACACATGTAGACCAATGGGACAGAGCAGAGGACACAGAAACAAACCCCACAACCACAGCCATCTGATTCTGGACACAAAAGCCAATGATATGTGCTGGAGGTAAAAACAGCCTCTTTAATAAATGGCACTGGGAAAACCAGATAACTACTTGTGGAAGACAAACTACATCCTTGTCTCTCAACCTGCACAACACGTGAAGCCACAGGCACAAGCGAAGACTTCAACAGCAAAGGAAACGGGAGTGAGAGTGAACAAATGGGACTACATCAAATTAAAATTTTCTATACAGCAAGGGAAACAACTGACAGAGTGAAATGACAGTCTACAAAACAGGACAAAATATCTGCTAGCTGTCCTTCTGACCGAGTATTATATCTGGAATATACAAAGAGTTCAAAAAATTTAACAGCAAAAAATCAAATAGCCCAACCAATAAGTGGGCAAATGAATTGAACAAAGTACACACAGTCAATAAGTATATGGAAACATGTTCAACATTTTTATTTATTAGGGAAATGCAAATCAAAACTATGAGAGTCAAGCTGACTCCAGTTAGAATGGCTACCCTCAAGGATACTAAGTAAATAAATAGAAAAATACATAATGAAAAATAAACACTGGTGAGGATAGAGGGAGAAAGAGACTCTTCTAGACTGCCAGTGAAAATGTAAATTAGTGCAGTCACTATGGAAATCAGTATATCGCTTCCTCATAAAATTGAAAATAGAGCCACCCTTTAATCCAGCTCTACCATTCCTTGCTATATACCGAAAGGGCTTCAAGGCAGCATACTCTAGGGACACCTGCATACCCGTGTTTACTGTGGCACAATATGCAATGGCTAAGAGGTGGAACCAGCCCATCAACAGATGAATGAATAAGAAAATGTGGCATATACACAAAGGGGAATTATTTAGCCTCAGGAAGAGGTAAATTCTGTTACTGCACATGGTATTGAGTAAAATAAGCCAGGCTCAGAAAGACAAATATTGCCCGGTCTCCCCAGTATACAGAATCTTTAAAAAAAAAAAGAAATGACAGAAGAGAGACTATTATTAGACAAGAGGAAGGGAGTAAGAGAGAGAGGGAGGAGTGTATAAAGTCAGATAATGAAGGGATAGATATGAACAAAATGTATACATCCAAGCCAGGGATTTAGCTCAGTAGCTTAAAAGCCTGTCTGGCAAGTGTGAGGTCGTGAGTTCGATCCCTGGTATGAAAAAAAAAAAAAGTATACATCCAAAAAATGTGAAAATACAGTAAGATGGTGGTGAGATTGTTACGAGGGCTGAGAGTGATTAGTGTTTGTTATGTGCACGTACATGTCTGCCAAGATGAAACCAAGAGCCTGTATAATCAAGAAAAATCAGTGGAAAAAAATCATAAGAAAAATTGAAAATTTTTACATCTAAAAAACAACTTTCTCCCTTCTACTCTTTCTTCTATCTAATCTGTATCTATACCTTATCTATAAATATATTCATTTTAAAATTTGAAGCCCACTGAATTTTTTTAATTTGTATTTTATCAGTATGTGTTTGCAGTACATAATGATTACATTCATTGTGGCATCTGATTTTTTAAATTTAGAACTGTAATTTTATTTAATTCATTTCATTATTCCTGTACTTTTGTACTTTATTTGCTCTTGTTATGAATAATACCATGGCAAATATCCTTATATAAAAACATTAAAGTTTCTTGATATTTCCTTGGGAAAGATTCCTTCAAAGTGGTATAACTGGGTTAACAGGTATCAACTTAGAAGAAAATCTGCAAAACAACTCTATAATAAGGTAAGCCTATTTATATTCCTACCAGTAAGATATGAATTAGCTGTTTTCTTACACCTATTGCAATACTGAATTTTTTAAATCCTTGATAATTTGTTAGCTTGAATCTATCTCATTGTTTTAATTTGCATTTTCTTGGAAACTAGTGAGGCTGAAAATTTTTAATGTTATTAGATGCTCTGGGAATTGTTCACTGTGATTTAAATGCTTAAAAAATATAACCATATTTAAGCCTTTACAATTTACTTTGATGCATGGTAAGAAGTAAAACTATATTTATAAAAATTTCCAAAATCTTACCCAGTTACTCCAGTACTACTTCTTCAATGATTTTTATGCTTTAATGTATGATCACATTCTAATTATATCAGAGTTTATTTCTGACCTATCAGTCTAGACCGTTTAGCTTATCTGTCAACTTGTACTAGGGGTTGCAGGAGAGAGGAATGAGAAATTGTTTAATGGTATAATGTTTTAGTTTTGGAAGATAAAATTTTGGGATGATGGTTGCCAACAGTGTGAAACGTAGTTAAGGTCACTGAGCACTTAAAACCATTAGGATGGTAAATTTTACATTATGTACTTTGCTTTGAATGTGTCCCCCAAAATTTATGTGTAGGCAATTGAATCCCCAATACAACAGTGTTGAGAGGTGAGACATTTAAAAAGTAATTATATCAGTTCCAGTGGGTTCATGTTGCCATTACGAGAGTAGTTTCCTTGTGGGAGTAGGCTATGGTGTTTTATGAACACCACAGGATGGGCCAGGGATTTAGCTCAGCAGCATAAGCACCTGCCTGGAAAGCATAAGGTTGAGTTCAATCCCCAGTACCAAAACAAAACAAAACAACCAAAAAAACACCATAGAAACTGAGACAGCCTTTGTGGGATCTCAGGATAGGCAGAGGATGAGGGGAGTGGAGGGGATGCGACGTGCAGTATGTTCTATGTATGCAGTATGTTCTATGTATGATGAATCCACTGTATTTGTTATGTATCACAAACATATACTAATAAAAAGCCATTCGCTCTTTTAAAAAAGATATAAAGACAAATTTAAAGATATCTTAAAAAGTGAGCTTGGCTTTCTTACTTCCTCTCATATTATCTTGCCCTTCTGGGATGATGCAGTAAGAAGGCCCTCAACAGACACAGGTCCCTTGATGTTGTATCTCCTAGCTGCCAGTATGTCCTTTCACATTATCCAGTCTTAGGTAGCCTGTTATAGCTGCACAAAATGTGCTATGATCATTGCATATTGTACCACAATTTTTAAAAAGCCATTAATGCCATTGAAAGATGCTCACAGGAATTTCTGAATGGATGGAGGTGTGGAGGTTCCTAGAAGGTAGAAAGAGCCTGAAAGTTCCATGTATCTTCCCCTATACCAGTAGCAGTGAACCAATAGCAGGCACACTGCAGTGGGCTGGTTTTTTTTTTTTTTTTTTTTTAAGCATTGAAAGCTCCAACTGTATCTCCAGCACTGCCCTATATCTTGCCCCATGCACCTCTTCCAACTGGCTGTCCACCTGTACCCTTGTCCTTTATAATAAGCTGGCCAACAGCTGGCCGCATCCAAGGTATGAGCACCCACCCCACCACCCCTGACTGCACGAGATCCACGCCTGCCTCTTCATCTATCGTTAATTTACCACAGTCGAAATAACAAACGCTTGGGATCACCTGGCTCCTGTGGCCTTGCTGGCCACTTCTCAGGAAGATCAGACCTCAGTCTTGGGCCTAGTCCAGATGAATGTAATCCTCCTGACTGTTCTTCCTATGGGAGTGTGGAGGGGGTTTGTTGGCCTTGTTCCCCAGCATACCAGTAATGTAGAATAAAAACATCACCTATTGGAAAATTAAAAAGATGTTTCTAAAATTACTTTTGAAAAACGAAAAAAAAAAAAAAAAGAATTTCACAAGGCACCCATTTCACAAGCCAATTACAGGGGATAAAACCCTCAACTGGAAGGATGAGACAACGTGTTACATGGGTTTGAGACAGACGCCTGCTTGATGCTGATCCGAGACATATCTGATTCTAACAGGGGCTCATGTTGTCTTTTCCCACCAGCTGGTCTGTCAGACCCTCCCCCTCTCCATTAGATATGTTCCAGTACACTTGAACCTCCACAGAAAGGAGTTTGCATTCTGTTCTCCTTTCTCCCAGAAGACGCCACTGCAACAGTGCAGACATAAATAAATAAATCTATGACACGCGTACTTGCCAAACTAACATATGCTCCTTCATACAGTTTTAGCAGGACTGTATGGGGTGATAATTGCCTTAGGTCCAGAGGAAAGGGCCCCTCAGAGGTTCATCCCAGCCTCTATGAAGATGACCTAAAGTTTCCTTTACTATACTGAAAACAGCAAGTTTTAAAGGGCGATGAAACCAACCAGCCACCAAACAAAAATGTTTAGGCCCTGAAACTCCAATATAGACATAATGTGTATTAAAAACCCTAAACATGTATGAAAACTATCCTCATCACACCACAATTATAGTGGAGAAAAAGGAGAGATTTGTAGGATGTACAGGAAAAACAACAGAAGGAGCTGGGAACAATTCGTAGATTTCTGCCAAGTAGTGCCCCACACGGAGTGGAAAATATAAAGGGGCAGGGGTGGACGGGACGGAGAGGGATCCGGGGGAAGGGAAACTGGCAGAGCGGAAGGAAAAGAGGTGGGTGAAGACAGGTTGTTCAAGGAGGTGTGTAAAGTGGATGAAAAGGGAGCGAGAGGTGACGAACAGAATGACACTGCGCCAGGGACTTCAAACTCGCCCCACCTTTGTGGTTTGCCTAAATTCCGTGAAATACCGCGAGAGCTCAAATCCTATCCCTAACCCTCCTTTAAAACCCAGCCGCCACACTGCCCCGCCCCCTACGGCTAGGCCCCGCCTCTGCATCCAGGCCCAGCCCCTCGCGCCCTGCGTCATTCAGCGGTGTCAATAAAGTTGTAGCGATTTGTTGTTGCGGTGGACAACATGGCGGCCTCCACGCTGGGGTCGCTACTGCGGACTTTCTGGCAGGTCAGGCTTGCACCTCTACCTCCACCCCTACCCCTCATCTCTGAATCCCATGGACTGCGGGCTCCCCTCGACCCTGCCACTCACAGTGCCCATTGCATACCAATCCCTGGGCCTTCGCTCCCCTCCAGCGTGGTTCAGGGCAGGTCCAAGCTACAGGTTTCAGTTTGGTATTAAGCAGATAACAGACTCACATGAAAACCTGCAGGGAAGGCGTCCGAAAATTGCGGTATTAGAGACTCCAGCCGCACAAAATGACTGAAATCTGTTAGCTAGGAATGAATTAAACCACGGGAATGTGTGGCCTGGAAGCAAGCGATGACAGAGTTTCAAGGATTAGGCTGTGGGCAGCTGAAAGGCTAGCTAAGACTAACTGGCTGTAGAGTGCAGCAGCGCGAAGGTTGCTGGGACCGTGAATAAAGTAGTTCCCACGGTGTGATAGGGGCAGAGATGGTCAAAAGAATAGCAGCAGAGAAATTGGAGATGGTGAGCAGGGGCAAAATGTGCCAAATTGATATTAAAATTTCTTTCATGCTTATTTTCAAAAGGTCATCCTGGAAGCATTGTATTTACTCATGGGAATTTTGTTTAATAATGAAAGTGGAAAAGGGCTTAGTTTCCTTTCTGTTAACAGATTTTTTTTTTTTTAAGTCGGCTCCCCTATTCTTATTCTGTTTTCCATTTTGCTACGTTTATGTATTTCTTCTATAGACAGCTACAGGAAGCCATCATTATTTTCTGTAATTAAAATTTAACAGGTATATAGCATGTTATATACATGTTAAAACATGTTATAAGTTAACGTTGTATTTCTTCTGGTTTGAAAGACTTAAGTTTTTAGCAGTCAGTACCCCTTTTGGCTGTTCTGTCAGAACTAAAATTGAGAACTAGTGTTAATAGTGTTATCAGTAATAATTTCTAAATACCCTTCGACTTTGAAACTCTGCTTTCAACAATTTATCCTGCAGACAGATCCTGAAATGATTCATATGTTATTCATTGTAGCATTGTTTATAATGATAAATGGTGAGGTATGTTGTACAGTCTGTCCAATAGATAGCTGGCTAAATAATGATGTATCCATTCACTGAAATACGCAATTTAAAGAAATCAAGATATGAAAAGATCTCTTATATATTGTCAAATGAAAAGAGGGGGCTGAAAATGGGAGAGAAATGTATACATGTATTCATAGAAACAAAAATCTCTAGAAGGATGTATAAGAAACTAACTGCATGTTTATGGCAGGTGAGTATCACTGGGCAAGTGAGGAATGAGGTGAGAGGGAGTCTTCACTGTGTATTTTTACTTTTTTGAGATTAGCCTAAGTAAAAATCTAACAATCACAAGAATTTCTAAAAATTTCTCATCTTCCAACACAATTACTGACCTCATGTTAATTATTACCACTTTGACTTAACATATGTTATAGAAGTTATTCTGAAATAGTCTATTATTTTGAGTTATTACAGTAACTCAGAACTGTGAAAGAAATACTAGGTCATAGTGACCGATGGCTTCAGGACTGGGGAACACTCACCAAACCTAGGCCTGCCTGTTCTTACTCTTCACATATTCCTTGCCTCTGTCTTTCAGATACTTCCTTCATCAGCTTCCAGCCAAGTTCGAGGTTACTATGTAGACTGGAAAATGTTACGTGATGTGAAGAGACGAAAAATAGCCTATGAATATGCGGATGAGAGGCTGCGGATCAATTCACTTAGAAAGAATACCATTTTGCCAAAAGATCTTCAGGTTAGCTATGAGTCCCTTTCTACAAATCTTTAACTCACATCAGATCACTTTTTGTTAGTTTGTTGCAACTTAGTACTAATATGATTTCTGAAGAATAAGATCAAATACTCCAAGTCAATATACACAAATAGCCTTTAAACTGACTCTTAAGTTTTAGACTAAAGATGACTCTTCACTCCTAAGGAGCCTTTTAGCAATCTTGTTATCCAGTCACAGCAAAGTACTGATGAGCGATGAACACAGAGAAATCGGGCTGTTATTTAGGCCCCAAGTTTCCCCTGCATTTCACTTCTGTCCTTCATCTCAAGGCACTGGGAGGTGTTAGTGGTGATGTTAGATGTTAGCCAGAGAGTTAGCATGTGAAGGGAGCCACAGGCAGGCCTGGGGTGCTGATCCTGTACCTTTGTGGTTTCTCTTAGGAAGTGGCTGATGAAGAAATTGCTGCCCTTCCCCGGGACAGCTGTCCTGTTAGAATCAGAAACCGCTGTGTTATGACATCCCGTCCCCGCGGCGTGAAGCGGCGCTGGAGGCTTAGTCGTATTGTCTTCCGTCACTTAGCTGACCATGGCCAACTTTCAGGGGTCCAGCGAGCAATGTGGTAAACCTCCAGAACCTACTGAGCTTTCAGTGTAACCAGACCCTGCTTAAGAAGAGACTTTCCTAATAAACAAAACCCTCATTTTTAAAAGGGTTCAGTGTATTTATCTACGTGATGCTGTCTGTAATTAAATTACTTTCAAGTTTTATATTTCTTCAAATGTTTCATTGTCAGTGAATTATCTTTTTCATTTAATAGTCATACCGTTTCCACATGGAGCACAACATAGAATAAAAAATATGTTCTGTGAAAATATGCTATAATTTTCTTTTCCTGTAAAGGTTTATGTCTTTTTAAAAGAATGTTACTTCATCAAGAGTATTTTCTTACAGATAACCCAGCTAACTGACAGGTCATTCATCTGTGGCATTTTGTAACCCTGGGCTGGCTTGCCTGATCTGCAGAGTTTACCTATTAATTACTGTTAGAGAAACAATAGGTTGGAAGTTAAAAGCTGAACAAAAAGAACCACTTTTTTTTCTGATTCATCTAAGGTTCTCCAGTACAAAATATGCCTCTAAGCCCGATCATACAAGGAGGAAAAAAAAGTCTTGAAATAGTATATATCTCCTCTACTGTTTATTTACATGCTGTAACAAACAAGTAAAGGTAGGAAAAGTTGACTTGTGGAGTAACTCAACAACATGATCAGCCAAGTGATGAAAAATATACATAGTGGTATGGAAGAATGTACTTAGGATCAGGAAAATAGTCATGGAGTTGATACCTGAACTTAAATTGGTTGACAAGAGATGAGAGTCACTGCAGTAGGAATAAAGCACAGGAAGAAAAGAAATAAATGTGTCAAATGGTGAAACCAATCACTCCAGTATATCAGAAATATGAAGCATAACACAAAAAAGCCATATTTACAGAGCATTTCACATACAGGTATTGGAGAGTTTTAAATGACATTAAGCCCAGCATAGAGGTGCACATCTGTAATTGCAGCACTTGGAAGGCTGAGGCAGGAGGATCCCAAGCCAGCTTGGGCTACATAGTTCAAGGTCAGCCGGAATTGTATAGCTAGATGCTGTCTCAAAAAAAAAAAACAAAAAAACCCAACTTATTCTGTACATCATTGATAACTATGTAGTAGATAGTCATGAAAGGCAGACTACAGATAAGATAACCTATTAGGATATGTGAATTGTAACTCTAGAGCCTGAACTAGTCAATAGTAGCAAAGAGGAGGATTTATTCTAGGAGATTTTTTTGTTTTTTACAGGGTCTCACAATGTTCAGGCTAGCCTTGAACTTGTGGTGATCCTGCTGCCTCAGCCTCCAGAATGCTAGTATTACAGGTGTGTACTCTTACATTCAGCTAAAAGTATTTTTTAGAAATTAAGACGACATAATTTAAGAGGCAATGCTGGCTTCCAGGGATCCTGCTAAGATAGATAGCAAAGGGCAACTCCAAAATAAAGTATATGGCCAGGTGTGGTGGCTTGCCTGTAATCCCAGCACCTGGGAGTTGAGGCAAGAGGATCATTGCGAGTTTGAAACCAGCCTGGGGTACAAAGTGAGTTCAAGATCAGCCTGAACTGCATAGCAAGACCCTGTCTCAAAAAGACAAAAAAAAAAAAATACATATATATACATACATATATATATATGTATATATATATATATATATATATATATATATATATATAGTATAGAAAAGAGAAACAAGATGGGAATTGAGGTTTCGTCGTGCAGTGTTTGGAATATGTGGTGGAGAAATCTAGTATGCAACTGAATATAGTCTGGAATTCCAAAAGGAGATAGGAGGGAATTATCATGCTATACCTTGAATTTGTGTCTCCTAAATTTATATGGTAATTCACCGAGTATCCTCTAATATCTCAAATTATAACTAGTATTAAATCATAGAACAAATTTTCTGGTTTCTAGTATGTTATTGATAGAATACCCTATCCCCTCCCCAACTGTTTGGTCATTTGATCCTAAGCAAAATCCACGCATTTCATTCAGCTACCATTTCCCTACAATCGTTTTTGCTTCACAAGGGCCTTTCTTACCCTTCTCTCCTGTCTTTCATTTATTGGTGAAATCAACTTGTCCAACATTTTTGGCCATGCTTCTTCATACATCTTTTTTTCCTGTCACCTAAGTTTCCTGTAAACCAACAGTTACATGTGGAGGCTGGACTAGATTCAGGTTGTTTAGGGGTAAATTTTCAATAGTGTTACTTTTCCAATCATATATGCTTAGACTGATCAGTTCAGGTAAGGTCAGCTTGATCCTTAAAGTTCATCATTATTTAATATCTTGCCTTATGGTTTATGCATTTCATTGATAGTTATTATGGATTAAAAACTATGGATTAACACCAGCTGGATTACATCAGCATGGCACTGAGCGTAAATGTCCCACATGAGGAAAGTTGCCAGCATAAATAGAGACCTGGAGGAGATGCTATGCATCACGTTGGTGCGTTAGGTGTTGATGCGTTGAGGCGTGGGTTCTCATACGTCTTGCTGTTGAGCCATTGGTTCTCCTGGAGAAGCTCTGATCCTCACATCGAGCATTGCTTCCTGGCTCTGGAGGGAAAGATGGGTGCTGCTTGGTCTCCAGGATGAACTCATCACGCTGGCTTCCTGGCATGTACTTGGCTGTGCTTATCGTCGGAGGAGCTCGGGGCCTCCATGTCGCTGAGGATCTTTTCAGGACAGCCCTGGTCTTTGTTGTGTGACTTCTAGCCTCCAGTGTAGAACCCTCAACCTACCAACACAGTTCCTTCACCCCCTGGCAGACTTTATAGCTTCCACCACTGACCTTTGGGCCTTCCCAGCATGGGAAGATTGGCATGTAAAAGACTGGCATGAGTCTTTTTGTGGGCTCTAGACCTCCAGTTGGACTTGTGGGAGGCATTGTCATGGGCTGTGGATCTTCATCTGGACTCATGTGGGACACTGCTGTGGGATTCAGGGCCTTGGCTAAAAATTGTTTTTAGTGTTGTGATTTCGTGCATTTTCTTGGGTGACCATCATAAAAATAATATTATAAACTCCAAGTCCTGATTCTTAATTGTTCTCTGTACAACCCTTGACTACAATATCTGTTACCTTGGTTTGTCATTTCACCAAGGGTTGCAAGTGTTTTTCTGATTCCATCGTTTTTCTCTATTAGCTAAAAAGTGCTACCTTGGAAGCCCTTACCAACAAATTCTAGCGCTCTGATCTTGGACTTTCTAGTGTACAAATCTGAGAAATATTTCTATCACTAAGAAATTATCTAGTATTTTTGTTATAGCAACCAAATAGATCAAGAAAGTTAGTTTTGAAGTTTATGTACTTATTTTTGGACAAGGTTTTGTTTAGGCTACCTTTCAACTATGTAGCCCAAACTGGCCTTGAATTCTCAGTAATCCTCCTGCCTCAGTCTCCCAGAGTACTGAGATTACAGACATGGGCCACCACAGCTGGCTTTTTTCAGTTGTTAAATTTTATGATTTCAAAGGGAAACTGTACGAAGATACACTCACAGAAATATCCCTTTCATCTCCTACCTTTTCCCCCACGGGTAATAATTTTGGTTTACTAGTTTCTTCCTGAAATATATGGCTGTTTTGCACTGTTTTTCCACTTTAGCTCTATCCTGATGATGGTTCAGTGTAATCATTGTGACCGTTAAGTACTCCCTCATATGGAGATACCCTGGTGGTTTCCATCTAGAGGGCCCCTCCCTCATGTGCTCATGGTGGGGCTTCCGGGAGGCAGCTGGATCGCACAGGATACTCCTCACTGGATCAGTCCAGAAGGGTTACAGTGGGGTGTGCTGTTGGGAGGTGAAGCATGCTCTGAGGAGCTGGGGGAGTGGTGGCTTGGAAGGGTGGGTGTCTCTCTCCTCCCTTGGTCCCTCTGCTGCTTCCTGCTGCCACACTGAGTTTTCTCCTCTGCCATGCGCCCTGCCTTGGTGCCAGTCAAGTATGGACTGAAACCTCTACAACTGTGAGCCAAAACAAACCTCTCCTTTAAAATGTGAGAGTATTATGTCTCACTAAGTAAGATATTTAATTATGACACATACCATCAGATAACTTCCATTTGACCTTTTCATTTCACGCCTTTTCCCAGTGTCAATACTCAAAACAATCTGTTAAATGAGTTTTCCCAGTGAGAGACAGAAAATGCAGTTTCTTAGTATTCCTGTTCTTGAACAAGGTGAGCACCTATTTCATGGCTGGAGATTTAGATCAGTGGCTCAAGCACTTGCCTGCTAAGCATGAGTTTGATCCCCAGGAGCAAAAAAATAAAGATCATTTACCTTATCAACTATTCATAATTGTTGAAAACATTGTGTTATTTGTGGTCATAGGTTTCTTACCAAAATTAATCAATATTATAGATTTAGTTTTTCTTTTAGATTCCAAGTCATGAAGTATAATTTTCTCCCAATCCTCGGTTGCAGTGAAATTCCATGTCTTTTAGTACTTGTATACTTTCATTTTTACATTTAGACCTTTTGATGCTTATAGAATGTATCCACAGTGCTGTTTTTTTTATATTATTGTTTTTGAGATAGGCTCTCCTGTGTAGTTCAGGCTGGTCTTGAGCCCATTATGTAGCCCAGGCTGGTCTCAAACTCATAGTGCTCCTCCTGCCCCAGCTTCCTAAGTGCTGGGATTACAGACTTGTGTCACCATGCCTGCTTAACCGAGCTATTTTTAATTGTTAGTCTCATTAAAATCTATCTTTACTGTTTTGAAAAGGCGTGTACCATATTCTAAAACTGTCATATGCACTGTTTATTCTGTCCATTCTATTCTCATCTTTTTATTCATGTGCCAACACCATAGAGATACTATGTTTATTTACTAAAAGCTGTATTATCTACAGGCTGTTTTCTGTTCATTAATTTTAAGTTCTACCACTTTTACCAAATTCTTACTATCTGTAGTTTGGGTGGATACACTTGATTTTTCCTCCATGCATCTGCTTTCTCATCACCATACTACGGGCTGTTACTTCCATTACGATGTACTGATGAAGATCCCCGGCACCTTCCCCTGCCTTCTGATTTTAAGCCAGCCTAACTTTCCTGTGTGACATACTTCTGGACAAACATATAGTAAAACTACTGTTACATAAAAATCCAACTTTATTGAACACAGGAATAGATGATTTTCAAATTAATTATTTTTACTTGATGGTTACTAGTTTTGAAGCTATCTGACCCATGGTATAACTTACTGACACTATATGAAGATGCTTGTCTATTATCTTAATTCCATATTCAAGAACAAATATACTTAAATCTAGATAGAACATTTGTGATTGGATTAGTACATGGTAATCCCTGCTACTTATAGTGCTCAAGCTGGAAATAGGGGATCACTGGCTCTATAGTAAATTTGAAGCACAAATTTGCATTTTATACAAAAATTCCGTTTTACTCTTATTCTTACATTAGTGGGAGCTGACATCTGTAACTTACAGGCAAGCAAATACTTTTGTTTTCTATCTCCTAGCTGAACAAAAATATATATAACGTACTGTTTTCATTAGGCAAGACTTGCTTTTTATATTTTGATGAGAATGCCATGTAAACCTTTTGTGAACAAAATGGCCAGGTTACAAACCATCTTTGGAGGAAGTACTTAATAAGCATATCTTATGTAAATAAATCCTCCAGTAAGAAATGGAGAATTCACTGCCTTTACTGTGAAGGCTTTGTAGTTATCTGTCAAATTTCTATGCAAAGCTCACCAACATTCTCTTACTGGAAATACCAGTATTTCTGTATTATAGTTCTCAAAAGGACTTGAAAGTCTCAAAATTCTGTGTCTCCTTTGGCTTGCTTCTCTCTTGATTCCACCCAGGCCTTATTAATGGTTCGCTTCATATCATCATCTCCATCTTCATAAATTTTCTTTAGAACATTCATTAATCCCTCACTAGGATCTGTCTCAGCATCGTAGGATGGCTTTCTGTTAAAAGGAAAACACAGTAATAGAAAAGTCAACACATGGAACCATATAATTTGAAGTTGTTAACAGAAGAGACAAGAGGAAGCCAGACTGCCCAATCAAAACATAACACACAAAATTCATCTAATAATACACACTTGCACACAGAGCAGGGAAGAGTGAAAAAGGAAGAAATGTTAGCATATCAGAGAGGAAAAGTCTACATTATGAAACAGAAAGAAAACACATCCCCTTATTGTTGGCTATTTGTAATACAGAAATGATAGAACTTGAAAGAAGAAATGACGCTAAAAAAAAGAATTCCAACAGTGACCAAAGATTATAATTCTATGGGTAATGTTGACATAGTTGACCAACATCTAACAAGCTATCCTGCCATCAAGGTGAGAAAAAATATTATTATAAAATATTTATGCATCTTCTGGACCAAACAATATGGAACTTGTTATTCATTCAAAACAAGCTCAAAAAGTCACTTACAATTTAGATCAGGTGTAACAGACCAAATAATTGAAATATATGGGATAGCAAAATGTCAATCAGGATGTCCATCACTGGACATCTTCACCATTAATTTACTGAGGAGACATTTTATTGAAATTATACTACCCACACATCTTCCCAAAAGAATTAAAAGCATCACTCTACAGTGATATACACCCACTCATGTTTATAGCAGCACAGTTATAGCTAAATCTTACAAACAGGCCAAATGACCATCAACTGGTGAAAAAAGATGTGGTTGTTTAATACAATGGAGTACTACTCTGTCATAAAGAAGGATAAACCTGAGACATTTCTAGCTAAATGGATCCATCCTGAGATCATACTCTTAAGTGAAATAAAATGGACACACGTGTAAACATTGTATTATGTCTCTGGTATAAGAAACAGAAAAGGTACAGCAGGGGATTTAGCTCAGTGGCATAAGTGCCTGCCTGGCAAGCCCAAGGTCCCGAGTTCGATCCCAGGTACAAGACAGACAGGAAGCCAAAGGGAAGGGAGGGGAGGGAGAGGAGGGGAGACAGAAAGACAAGCTAAAAGGGTAAATAAGGACCAAAATTTATAATAGATACTGTGAAATAAGAAGTAATTGTTCAAATGGGAAGGTGCACGAGGGAAGGAGAAGAGGGAAAGGCAGGAAAAAAAAATTGAAAACAAAGTTTTTGTAAATAAGATGGGAAAGGGAAGGGAGGAGAATGGGGAATGGGGGAAAAAAAGAATCAAGTTATGTATAGGTACAAACTCCCTATGATGAGTGTGGTCATTACTACACCTAACATGTACCAGCAAACTACGCGCACAGAAAAAAAAGGAAAGGCCTATTAACATGACGATGCTGTTCAAAGACAATAATGCAAAAAGAATTCAGAAAGACATTAGGTGTCCAGTATTTTGTCGAGCAAAGGGAAAGCTGACCAATAAAAATTTTTTTTTTAAATCTGAGAAATCCAAAAATACAATACAGACATCTGGGCCTTTCCAGAGCTCCTGAAACAAAGTACTGGTGACAGGCCCACTATACGGAGACAAATCTCTACATCTGGGAATTAAAAACCAGTACTAAAGAGCTATCTGAAACTATGAAAAATGTCTTACAAACCAACTTGCTAGGCTATGTCCTCTTCAAGCAGGCACTGACAGTTGAAAAGAGATTAAGACAATGAAGTTAGTGAACATCAGGAGATAAATGGTCAAATCAAACCGTAAGGCTTGCTCTGTCATTCACAGTCGAATTATAACCCCATCCAAAACACTGTTAAACTCTTAAAGAAATGAAAAGTAGACTCACTCTTTTTCTTTGCACTCTTTTTCAACCTGAGTTAAGTACTCCCACTGAATGTTTTCCGCTTTCTTTCTACACAAGATAAGAACCGTATCAGTCTTGATCTAAAAGAAAAGTGGGAAAAATACAAGTACTGTTAGAGAATCATTTTCTCAGTTAAGTGTCTAGTATGTGCAGGACTTATTCTAGGTGCTAGTAATACTTTATGAATAGGCTGGAATCTGAAAACTCATTGAGGAGAAAGACTGTGAATAAGTAAAATTTCAATGCCTTCAACAACTAAGTGCAACCCTCTCCCCAAAACAAAACAACACAATAAATCAAATGATTGAGTGTCATCAAGATAGACAGGTTGTTAATGGGGAAGGGGTAAGCAAGAACTTCATTACAAAGGCTTCCCTGAAATATGAATGAAAGCCTAAGATCCAGGAAAAGGGCATGCCAGGCAGTTGTAGAGCAAGGAGAATGACTTCAGGATGAGCTGATCTTGGTATGCTTGAAGATAAGGAGTGGTTTTAGTGATTAAAGGAAAGCATGTAAGGTAAAGTATCTAGAGTGGGAAAGGAAGGCGTGATATATAATTCTTTCAACAACTGTCAGTGTAACTCCTAGGAGTCTTCTGAGGAGTCCTTCATCCATGGGACTGGTGGAAGAATGCTGCAGTGACACAAGCTAATCACTAAACTGTATTCAATATTATTTTTAAGCTGTTATACCTGACACACAGTAGAATAGAAAATATATATATATACATACACACCTTTAATATATACCAAATGTACTAAACTTCATTTGATGTGAACAGGAAATTTTGTCACTAGTGAAAAGTACCAATAAGTTTTTAAAGAAAATTTCAAGCTGTGCATGGTGGTGTATGCCTGTAAAGCCAGCTCTTGGGAGGCTGAGGCAGGAGAAGCTGTGAGTTTGAGGCCAGCATGGACTACAAAGTAAGTGCAAGGCCAGGCTGAACTGCACAGTGAGACCCTGTCTCAAAAAGACAAAGACGAAAAAAAAAGCTTTCAGTACTTTTATAACTTCTACCATCAACAGGTTAAGTACTTAGATTTCCTTTATGTGTCAAAAATATATGCATAGTATACCTAATAGTTGCCATTAATGTACGCAGCTTCTACTCCTATATTTAATGCAATGTTCATGCAACAAGGTATTCCACAACATGAGCTTGCAAATATTTTCTGTGAAGAGCCACATAGTAAATATTTTCTATCATGGGCCACATGGATCTGCTGTACCTATTTAACTCTGTCACTGCAGTATGAAAGCAGCCACAGCCACTACACCAAGAACAGCGATGTTCAGGTCACACCTTATTTATAGGACAGGCAGTAGGCTACAGTTTGGGATACTCTAGCACAGTAGATAAACTAATTCTAATTATCTAGTTATCTCAAGTCTGAATCAGTCAGGTTCAATTTAATGAGGTACCACAAAATTATGATTAGAAAGAAATCACACTCACTTTTTTTGAACTGCCTTCCACTGAGATGGGTTTCAAGAGATTGTTCACAATCATAGAATAACTCTTCCCATTTAGGTTCTTTACCAAAAGATCAAATGACCTAAAAACAACAGTGAATGCATTATCTTTACAGTTATCATTAAAAAAAAAAAAGCCAGCATATACATTTGACTATGCCAGATGATTTCTACACCCCTTCAAAGCAGGTATAAAACATAATTGTAGAATTTGAGTAGAATTTTGCCAACTGTACTGTAGAAAAGAATCCTATAGTAAGGCTGACTCTTAATGATTGCTGTCATTCCCATGATGAGAAAAACTCACCTCTCTGTGAAATACACCTGCACATTCTCAGCAGGAACTTGATGAACTCCAGTTAAGGTAATGTAGATTTTCACAAACTTCTCTGACTGATCCCAACCTACCAACAACAAGCAAAAGATGAGTCATAAGTTGGGTCTCTCAAACTATATCTAGAACACCAAAATGCATGTGGCTCACATAAAAACTCAGTGATTAAGTAAAAATATGAAAACCCAGTATAGAAGCCAAAAGTACAGATATTCCTTGTTTAGTAACTGCTTGGTTTTTCTGACTTTTACAGTTCTGTACATCTTCTTCATAAAGCCTCAAAGTTGTTTTGTACAGTACAGCTTGTTTATACAGTAATTTTTGTTGACTGCATTATACAGCAGTCATTTTTATGTTCTGTTATATGGTGGTACCTTGGTTCAGAACTTAATTCTTTCCACTATTCTAGTTGTAAACCAAACTGGACAAGAACCAATTCAAATTTAGTGGTTAGGTTCAATGTTGACCTTATGGGAGAATCTGATTTGGTCCTTGTCCAAAATCATGGAAGGAATTCAGTTCATGAACTGAGGAACCCCTTTATATTCAGTACTGTGTATAAAAATTGTACAAATAAAAGCAACATCATCATGTTGGGAGTTTCTTTTAATCACTGCTTTTTTCTGGATATTGGAATGTACATAATATACGGTTCCTCATTTAGCAACCAATTCATTAGCAACAGGACCTTGGAAGACCTAAATTTGGTCATTAAATGGGGAGTATCCATATAAATTTTTTAGATGAAGAAACTGATCTGCAAAACAATTAAGTACTTGAAGTTAGGCATCTAACCTGGAGAACTTAGTTTCAAATTCAAATTTTTAACACAAAGCCTAGATCCTTTTTATTCCTTAGAATAAAAATATGATCAATATATTCTTTAAGATTAGCTTGCCAGGTGTGTTCCCAGCACTTGGGAGGGTGGGGCAGGAAGTTCACTGCTGGTTTGAGGTTAGCCTGGGCTAACAGTAAGTTCAAGGCCAGTCTGACCTATATAGTGAGACCTTGTCTCAAAAAAACAAAAGATAGCTCATTTACTCTGTATGAGAAGTAATTCTGATCTATACCTAAGTATTAATAATTCTCCATTACACTAAATGGCTAAACACCAATACTGTCTAATTCTGTGATTTCCACTTCTCTGTGCCGTCCAAATTCAATTCTAACTTCTTCAATTCCTCTCTAGAACAAGGCAAAACATAAGCTTAAAAGACTCCCAGTTCATCAAAACTTGTTTATCTAGCTAACCTACTAACATCTAATAAACACCATTCCAGTACATACTGTCTACCTGCAGTCTAACATAGATAAACTCTGTCAACATAAAACACACACGCCACAGAAAAAGTTTGAATCGCCAACCAGGAGGGTGCTTTCTGCTGAGCAGAGGGCTAGATAGAGGGTCAGATCATACCATAATTACTGATTTTCACTGTGTATCCTGTTGTGATGGGAGCAACCACAGCAGCTGGTTTTTCACTATCACGAAGTTCTGGTTTCTTTTGTGACTTCTGTTGTATCTTATTCTTTATTTCTGTTTCAATCTTTGATTTTTCAGCTGTCAGGGCATCACGTACTCTCTTCCTAGTAGCCTTTTCCAGTAATGCCTTTACCTCTTCTAGATCATTCTGCAACTGTGTTGAAATAGAAAGAAAGTTAGTTATGACTTCTCATCTCAACTCACCAAAAGAGCTAAAAATTAAGAAGTCATCAATATTTTCCAGGATTAAATTGTAACTTCAGTTTCTTCCTCTAATTTACTGAATTTTATATAATTCAACTCTAAATTTTCCAATTTGTTACTTTATCTGCCTTTATTTAGAACATTTTTTTATAAGAAACCTGGAAGAGGGTTGGGGACTTAGCTCAGTGGCATTAGCGTCTGCCTGGCAAGCAAAAGGTCCTGAGTTTGATCTCCAGTACCAAAACAACAACAAAACCTAGAAACTTGGAAGATTTATAAAAGAACACAAATCTTTTTAAAAAGAGGGTTCAGAGATTTCCTTGCAACATTCAGTGTAGTATCATAAGTCATTAGAAACTTTTTACTATTAAAGAGAACCTGCTCTGCCTCTAGCTAAGTGCTATAGCTAGTTGGCAGAAATAATGAGTGCTCTTTTGTTTAATTATTGGTCCTCACTGTCACATACCTCATATAAAAAGTTTGAAGAAAAAAAATTCAGCTTTTAAGAAAAAATCTTGTTTGGCATTTATTTCAGTCTTACAGTCAAAAGTCTGAGCTTGGTTGCATAGAAGGGAAACCTGAGACAAATGTTCCAAAATGTAATGAACTCTTGAAAACTAACTGAAAAGGTTATTGTGTTCTTCGCATATATCACTTAATATGTCATCTCTAGGTCTTTCCTACTTTCTGGAGACAGAGCCAACATCTTATGAAAATTCAGTTAAGGGCTAGGGATTTAGCTCAGCGGCATAAGTGCCTGCCTTGCAAGCGCGTGGTTTTAAGATCGATCCCCAGTACCAAAAAAAAAAAAAAGAAAAGAAAATGAAAATTCAGTTAAAGATACTTAGAAAATCAGTAGGTTTAAGTTAGTTTTCCCAATTATGTTGACAGTTATAAAATCAATGCTTTTTATCTTTCCAAAAATCTGACTTCTGTCTTGATAGGAGCAACATGATTGAAAAAATAAATATACAGTAGCTTGACATTAAATAAAAGGCTCAAACTAGGCATGGTGGCACATGCCTGTAATCTCAGCATTCTGGGAGACTGAGGCAGGAGGAGTGCAAATTTAGTAAGAACATGTATTCAAAAAACAGAAAATAAATAAAATGGCAGGGTGGAGGAGGAAAGTTGAGTGCAGCTCAATGTGAAGGAAGAGTTGTTCAATCCCCAAAGGCTAAAAAAAATCCTTTAAGTGGTTAAGTTAATAATATGAGAAATACAACAGCATTTTAAAGTTTGTTTCTTAATGATCTAATGCAGTAACAGAAAACTATTTTTCTTTTACCTCATCTTTTATTAGTCATTTAATTCAGATGCCCTATTTCAATCTGTAACAAATTAACAGGGTATTAAAAAAAAGAAAAATCCAACAGTACCCAGTTCCTGCCTCCAACTTTCCCTCCAAAAAAACACATCTTACACAGACCTCCCTCCCAAAAAAATTCTTGAGGCTAGAAGCAATGTTTCAGTTCACAATAATCTTTTTGTTATAATGGCTTCAAAAAATTCATATTGATTCTTGTGTTGACATAAAAATACTAATATGTAAAATTATTATATTTGTTCTCTGAGCAGGTGTTTATTTAAAAAATGAGTCAAGGGCCAGGGATTTAGCTCAGTACCACAAATGCCTGCCTGGCAAGGGCAAAGTTGTAAGTTCGGTACCAAAAAAAAAAAAAAGTAAGGTATAAACTATAGCAACTTTTAGGTTGTAGCTCCTCAGTTTTTGTACCTGTAGACTTAAAAAGAGCAAAGGCATCCCATCAGTTCTGCACTTATATATATAAGTCATCCAAGGAAGAGAGAGAACTTTCTGATCAAATTAGCATGCCATTTTCCTTGCTTTCTTGGCATGCGTTTGTTTTCTGTATGGAAAAAACTGCCTTTTATTACTACTACATTATTTAACCTACTTTACAATTATTCGCAAAGAGCCTTAATACCAAATTGCCCCCCAAATGAGCAAAGAACCGTATAGATGTAGATTCCGTAGATGTACAGATGGAAACCAAGCAAAAGGACAGAAGTTCTACACACCACTTCACACCTACCACAATGTACCATAAATACAAAAAAGCCCCAGAAATTCGACTCTTCACAACATTTCTTGTGGAGATACAAAATGATACAACCACTTCGTAAACAGTCTAGCAGTTACCCTAAGACCCAGCAATTCCACTTTTAAGTCTATATCCCAGAGAACTGAAAACATGTTCACAAAAGACCTGTACATAATATTCACAGCCTTATTCCTAACAGTCAACAGGGGAAACAACTCGAATGATCACCATCTGATACAAATAAGCAAAATATACTATATTTGTACAATGAAATATTATTCGGCCATAAAAAGAATGATGTACTCCTGATACATGCTTACACCAGAGGCACTGGAACACATTACACTAAGATAAAGGGGCCAAAGCCCAAAATGCCACAAAGAGTATGGTTCATTTAAAAGACATACCTAGAACAGGCAAATCCACAGACACAAGAGGTCTACTGGGACCCAAGGGCTGGGGGGTGAGGTGAATGGATACAACTGTCTTAACTGTACAAAAGACATTTAACCGGCTCTTACACTTTGGTGATGGAAATGTTCTGGGGACGGCTGCACAATACTAAAAGTAGTTAAAAAGATAAATTTTATCTCAAAACCAAACGGAGGCGGTCTTGAATGTTTACAGAATGTTACACCCGTAGTAAGGTCACTCAGAAGTCTCCACGGGGCACGTGGTACCCAAAACTGGTTCCCTACTAGAAACCCAGACCAATACTTCAACGCAAACCCTGAATTTTTCTTCGCTTAGTTTTTTTTTTAATCGTTAAAAAAAAAAAAAAGCTAACTAGACATTTCCCAGTACGTGTTCTTCAAATAGACTGACATTTTCTGCAAGGCAAATCTTATTAGCAAATCCTCAACATTGAGTAACAAACACTATAGTACCATACACTTACCATCCTACAAGGGCAAAGGAAAGTGCAATGCCATTATTATTCCCATTTTATCGTTGAGCAAACCAAGTTTCCAATGAAGTTAAGTGAGCCCACCCTCAGAGCTTACAGAACTAAAAACAACAACAAAAAGCCGTTCGATTTCCTACTTACAACTAACTTTCCAACTGCTTATTTTAAGTCAGCATATAGTAGACTGCTGTTCGCCAAGCACTGGCTCAAACGTTAGGAACTAATGCCTACCCGAAGGACCCCGAGAAGGGGGCGCCGCGGCGGCAGGAAGAGGCGCCCGCCCGAGGCCGCACGGCTCCCGGGGCAGAGCCCTCGCCGCCGCCCGCGGATGCCTGGGCCTGGGCAGCGGTCCGGACCTCAGGACGCTTCCCGGCTCCTGCTGCTGGAAGCGAGCGGAAAGGGCCTCAGCAAGGCGAGGGGGACCGGCACCGCCCGGCCGCCCGCACCTCCTGCACAGAGAACTCCGATCGGCCGCTCGCAGCCCGCGGGCCGGCCCGGGCGGCGCTCAAGAAGGGCTGAACCCCTTACCTCCTCCAAAGCCGAAGCCATGGTCGGGAGGTGTCGGACCGCAGGCCCGAGCTGCAGGAACGCACGTGAACACAAGAACCGCAGGACCCAAAGCACCCTCCACAAGCGCCGACCTCAGCAGCAAGAGCCGCCGTGCGTGCACCCGACTGCGCTAGCCGCGGCCCGCCCTCCGCACGCGGCGACTCTGGAACCTTCGCGAGGCCGCTGCCTCCGCCCACCCCGAGCACCACGAGCTGCACTCGGCTCCGCCCCGCTGCACTTGGCCCCGCCCTCCCGCCCGCTGAGCCTCCTAGCAACGCCTAAGTCTCGCGAGTGCACCAAGCAGTTCGAGAAAGTGACGCTTCTTCCTTCCTAGCCGGTAACCGTGCGCCTCCAGTAGCCCCGGGCTTGCCGCGGCTGCGCAGCACAGCCGGAAACCGCTAATTTCAGCCCCGGAAATAACGTTCAGAGCTTCCGAGTGCAAATCGGAAGTTGGGTAGAGAGACCGCCTATTCCGTCCTCCTTACCACACCAGGCTAGGCAGGCAGCCATCTTGTCACGGTGTACTATGAGGCACCGAGAGAAAACGACCATAAAGGGAGAAGGAACACCTAGTTATGTTAAAATGGGAAAGAACGATCATGTTAAAGTGGAAGATTCTTGGAGCTAACAGCTTCTAGGCGCGCTGGAGACGTCACTCTCCTAGCGTTTCCAACGTGGTGACGTCACCGCTGGCCGCGGTAGAGGTTGAGCAGCTTGCGTCAGCGTAACTGATTTAGAACTTCCCTTTAAGTGTTAAAACTTTCTTTTCCCTTGATTTCGCCTCTTTAACGGGCCTTTCTGTGAGTGAGAGTGTACGCGTGCTTGGATTTGATATGTGAGGCATTAAACCATCAGGAAATGTGGAATGACTTTTTGCAATTGTTCTCTTCTGAAAACCATTTTTTAGATTCTAGTCTCTGGCCTCACCAAGACGTTTACAACGCAGCTGAAACGTAACAGTAGCCTGGAGAGGTCAGGTAACCAGCATTCAGCTCTACAGATAGCGATTAGAATCAGCAAGTCAGAGAAAAGAGAAATTGGAAAAATGCAGGCTGACCATTATCGCAGTAAAAATCGGCAGTGCTCTACATACGTGTGATCACAACACACAGTGACATTAAGGGGAAGAAGTGAAACAAGAGTTCATATTGTTCAGTTCTATTTAAGAACTGGAGGAGAGAATGACAGGTAGTTACCACCAGGTGGCCTTTCACTACCACCAGGTGGCCTTTCACATTCAGGTAATCTTGGTGAGGATACTGGTTATAGACTTAAGAGATTTGACTGAGCTGTAGCATTATATTTGTGCAGTCTTTTTTGTAGCGTAAACTTAAAGGCCAATAGGGATTTTTTTTTCCGAGGTGATAAAAATATTACAAGCTGGTGGGAGGGTGAGGAGGAAAGATTACTTGAGCCCACAAACTGAAGACCAGTAAACATAACAGTGGGTCCCCATGAATGTTCATGGAATGAACTAAAAGCTGTGTATTTTATTATATATAAGTTTATGCTGTTTTTTTTTTTAAAAAAAGAAGTGTCCAATCAGTAGTCTGGAATTAAGAACATAATTGGAACAACTATCCCATTGCGCTGGTAAAACTGCCTTAATCACTCAGGCCAAAGGAGCATGTTGAGTCTTCAATATCAACCCCTATATCAGCCAGAGCTTAGTCTTCAAAATGTGGCAGGAATCAAACCACTTCTCTTGTTCCCCAAGCTATCACATTTCCTTCTCCCCCTTTTCAGCTCTAAAAACCAATGGTTTTGTTATTCCTTGAACCCCTGGGTTTGCTCTTTCCTCCAAATCTGTACTCTGTTCTTCCTTTCTGCCTAGAATTTTCTTACAAGTCACATAGATCCTTTCCTTATTGTCTCTAGGTCTCTAAAAAGTGGGGAGGGTCATAAGACTATATTAGTCAAAGTCCAGTCAGAGAAGCAGAATTAATAGGAGAGAATGAATAAGGAGTCAGTTTACATAGTGGTAAGAATTGGCTAAGCAAGTCCAGACTGAGGCAGGAATGGAAGATCAGAGACATGCTGTGCCCATGAATACTGGTAGCTTTTATCCATAGGAAGTCAGGGAGAGAACATGACTTCCCAGGTGGTATTCCATTCTCCTCCAGAAAACTTAAGTGATGCTTTTAAGACCTCCAAATTGATTCAGTCAGGGCCATGTGGATTATCCAAGATAGCTGTGTTAACCAAGAGTGAACTGGTTAGAAATTTGAATATTTGTGCAAAATGTCTTCACAACAACACTTAGTGTTTGATGACAGGAGTATAGACCACCCAAGGGTACATATCAAAAACCACTGTACCAATTTTAGCCTCACCAGCCTCAACACTTCTCTCCACATTATCACCTTTTCTTTGTACATTTTACCACTGAGATTGCTTAATCATTTTCCTGTTATAGTGGTTGTTCTCAGTTGAGTGCAATTGTAGATATTTTGCTCACTCCTTTCTCCATGCGCTTGGCAATACCTGGAGACATATTTCGTTGTCACAATTGGGAAAATACTACTGGCATTCAGTAGGTAGAAGCCAAGGACACTACTAAATATTGTGCAATACAGCCATCCCAAAAAAGAATCAAGGGGCCCAAAATGTCAGCAGTGCTGAGGCTGAGAAGTGATACTTCAGTGAGCGTAAGCTCCTCAGAGGCAGAGTCTCTTAGTTCACCTTGTTGCAGGCAGCTGAGTTAGTTAGAAATATTATAGGCAGTCAGACAGGGCTGAGCCCTCAAAGGAGCAGTGCAGAAGACCAGCTACCTTGCAGCAGAGGAGACAAACACCTGCTGTGGGCCAGATCTCAAGACAAAAGGCAAAACAAATGCAATCACACCCTAAGTGTAAATATTAGGGGTTGATATTTAAGCTATATGGACAACTTGAGGAAGCTAGAAGCAGCCACTAATCCAACCTCTTTACAGGCAAAGGCCTGTTCCCACTTGCTACATAACTGGCTTTCCTACTGGATCCCAATTTAATCAAGCTTTCCTGAGCAATTAGACTCAATCTTATTGGTTGACTGTAGTTCTGTCCCACCTCATGCCCACCAGCCTTGCAAGTTCCCATTTTTCCCTACCTTTGTTGTGCCTCACCTCATGGTTTTACTCTATAAAAATCACTGGAAAAGACAGTGTCTTTGGCAACCCACTCAGGACCCCTTCTGACTCCTCAGAAGCTTTGTTTCTCTTAGTAAATATATTCTGCTCTTAACCTCCATTGTTCTGTTCTTCAGTTTTAGAGAACATGAACTCATACTGGACATCTGCTAGGTTGGGAGTTTGATTCCCCATGTACAACCTCATTTTCACTAAGTGTCGCTTACAAGAGACTGCATAGTAGGCAATCTGTGCATATGCTTTAATGGATTTAATAGGTCAGATAATCTATTTTTAACACATCTCTAAATGATTCTTATCAAGGAAGTTTGTGAAACAAACCCTCAAAGTTGAGTACAATTGATTAACTTTATATTCTGTTTCTACATCTTATTAGCTATATATTAGGACGATTTAAAATCCAGAAGTCTCTGTGTTCCTATGTATAAATGGGTACTAGAATACCTAATAACAGTATTTGGAGAAAGCTGGGGATATACCTCAGTGGCACAAGCTCCTGCCTGGCAAGCACAAGGTCCCATGGGTGATTCTTGGTACAAGACCCTCCCCAACAGTGTTTGATAATATAAGTTAAGATGCAAGAAAAAACTACCACAGCACAATTTAAAAATATATATATTAAGTATATATGCTATAAATATTAGCTCAGGTTTTATAACTCATGTCTTTATCCATGACTGTGTCTTAGACCTCATCATGTTACAAAATTGCCCTTTTCTAAAATCTTAAACTCTAAAGTCTATGCTCCAAAGGTACTTTTCTTTTTCCAGCATTCCTGCTAAGTACCACAATATACATATTGTCCTTTGGCATCTCCATTTTGTTCCCTTCTGGCCTGTCATGCTAGATTCATGATTGTCAATTTTATCACTTTTTATGCCTGAACCATCTCTTAGCCCCTTTGTCATTCTAATACACCTAACCTGCAAGACTCCACCACTTCTGCTTTGGTTTCCCATATACACGATGTGATTACCCTCATTCTCTCCCATTTTTTTCTTTTTACCAGCATTTTAAAAAGTTCAGATCTTCCATCCTTATGAGTTAACAAAACAAATTCAATTTGGTTTCTCTCTAGTTGTAATCTCTGCCAGTCCATACGCTCACCATACAAAAGCAAAACTAACTCCCTGATTGCTGCCATTTTAAGTGGGCACAGTGGATCCCAGAAGTGAAAAAATGCCCACACACCTCTACATTGCACCTTGAGATAAAACTAGTGATAAAAACTAAATATAAAAAGCTAGAGGTAGAATGTGGTGCTACAACCACATACACATCTGGCAAAGTGTCTATGTCGGAGACAACTCCAGTGACTCCCTTTGAATCCAAAATAATCACTGTGACTTTGATTATTTGGAGATTTATTTCCTTACTGATATGTAAAAAGCTGGCTAAGCTATTTCCTTCTCTCTTCAATTGGCTCTAAGCATTGCAAATAAGGCTAGTTGAGATGCTAATAATGCAATTTCTATAGCCAACAGAGAGTCCTCTTTCCTCACATAGTGTTCTCCATACAATACAGGTAAGTACAGGATTTGAGCACTCCAGATGTTAGAGCAAATAGCTCTGGGAATGTCAATTGGGTAAGAGCCTCAAGATAAAGAGGCTATGGCTCCCCAGGGCACAAGAGTTTGCATATCAGAACAGAAACAATAGCCCCCCCCCCCAAACAATTCCACTGCTGCCTAAATTGGATTATGTAAATTGATCCTTCTACAAATATCTTTATCTCTGCAATTTACAGAGATGCTAATCTTGCACCTGGCCAGCCAGCTCAAATTACTCAATTCCCGGACATCCTCACTGTCACGGATCTACCTCTTTTTCACAAGATAATAAATGCTGGGAGAGGCCTAGGATCAGGGCCTTTGTCTGCATGTCCTCATGGGGATTGGATTTAGGACCCCTTGGCTGCCCTTAACTTGGAACATGTCTTGGTGTTTTTACTCTCACCGTGGGTTGCATTGGTGGTGATTGGAATTAACTTGCTGGGACTCCAATGACATTTCAGTGGGATTACAAATATAATGTTTTGGATTGTGAGGAAAATTAGAGGACTACAATACATGGATGACTGAACTTTTTTTTTTTTTTTTTTTTTGGTACCGGGGATCGAACTCACGACTCTGTGCTTGCGTAGGATGACTGAACTTGATATTGGGGTTTATAATATTCTAGTTCTAGTCCCCCATAGAATTGAAACCTTGAGCCTCAGTCTTTCCTATAAAATTAAGACTCCTTAAAATCAACAGGACAAAACTTTTAGCTTGTGCGATGCTGTTTGAGGATGTGCAATGAGAGTATGAAGATCACTATTTCCCACCATAAACCAATTCTAGATTCAAAAAGTTGAAATTTTTTTTTTTTTTTTTTTTAGATTTAAATACTGTACTTGTGATCTTTATTTGGTTGAGCCAGTTCTTCTAAAACCTGAACTTCCCAGCTGGTGTTCTTGCAACATTTCTTTGCAAGTAAGTGTTTAAAAGATTTTGCTCTGTTTTCTCTTGATACTAATCAGAGGTTTTGTGAAAGTAGTATTTCTGCAGAGTGTGGCATTGCATGCCTGTAATCTCAGCACTTGGGAGGATGAGGCAGGAGGACTGCCAGCAGTTTGAGGCCAGCCTGAACTGCACAGAAAAACCCTACCTCAAAAAGACAAAAAAATAAAAAATAAAAAAAAATAAAAACCTATTTCAAATGCTACTACAGTTGCAAAGTTAGGTACAAACTGGTTAATATCCTATGGAGTAATAAAGTATAAACTTTGGAGTTATCTGTTCCACTAGAAATTAGGGATTTAAATTCTTACTGGACAAAAATCTATACAGATGAAGTATAGGGCCTTTAGCCAGGAGTGAACAGTGAGATGCATAGTGCAAACCCCAGTCCTTGGTTTGACTTTGAAGGAACATGTCACTCACCTTTTTACTTTGTTTTTTTTTTAGGCAATTTTCCTTTCAAAATTAAATTCTTTGCTGGGTGTGGTGGCATAAGCTTGTGATTCCCGCACTTGGGATGCTGAGGCAGGAGGATCACCATGAATTCAAGGCCAGCCTGGACTACATAGTGAGACCCTGTCTCAAAAAAAATCAAGGGAAAAAAAAGAAGAAATTCTTTCATATTCACTCATCCTATTTTAATCAGCCTTCCTGCCTCCCTCAGTTATTGTTCATGTCAGACCCACTCACAACCTCCCCTCTTAGTGGAAAGTTTCTGAATAATTTTGATTTTTATTTTTTTTCTTTCTTTCCTTCTTTCTTTTTTTATAGTCAGGACATCACAATGTACTCTAATGTAATCTAGAAATTCCTGTGTCACTCAGGTTGTCCCTGAACTTTTTTTTTTTTTGGTACCGGCATTCGAACTCATGACCTTGCGCTTACCAAGCAAGCTCTTGAACAGCTGAGCTAAATCCCCTGCCCAACTTTTATTTTTTCTTTAAAATTTCTCATTAAAATACCACATGGGCCAAATAAAAGAGGCCTGCACTCTGGATTTGAGCCATAGACTGTAATTTTATGAGCTGATTAATATTTTTAATAACTCTAAATCCTAAGAGTTCTAAGAGGAGCTGGCTAATCTCTTAGCTTTCACTTAGGTTCCATGGACTCCCAGCATACCATATACCAGCCCGGCTCTCGAAATTGAGGGTGGGAGGACTGTGAAGGGTGGGAAAATAGAGACAAAAGCTGAGGTCAGGTGGAGCCCCTTCTGATGGGAGGAAAGGAACTGCTCAAGCACAGTTTATATACTCAGGAGGATGATGTCAATTTCTTCCCCTCTGCCTAGCAACTTGTTTGCCTGGCTGGCCTGGGCACTTTGCCTCTTCCCAGCTGGAACAGCTTGTTTACTGGCTTGCTTTGGACTCTCCCCTTTCTGAACCCACTCCCTACACCAATCAAAAACAAATGCAGAATACACATTTGTGGGGTCTTACACTCTCTCCACATGTAGGCAAGCCTCTGGAACTCTGTTTAACTATGGAGGACAGCATTACCCACTTTTGTGTTCCTTGAAAGGTTAGCAGCAGCCACTGGACCCAGAATTATCCAATTAGAATTCTGCAAGAATTTGGACTTGGGACACTGAGATAGCTACTCCATCTCTGCTGGTCATTTGAAAGGACTTGTAAGCGTGGTATTCATGTATGTAGAGCAGAGAAAACTTATTTTCTCAAAGAAAAATGAAGCAGATGAGGATTATCTGAAAAGATACACAGGAGAGTGATAACAGAAGTGGTAGTTTTACTTTCTGGCATCATTTCAGGCTCTCTTTCAGGCCCAGGTGTTTGGTCTTCCGGATCCACAGTACAGGTGCCTCTAGTTCCTCGTAACTACAGTAATTGCCTTTAAAAGGGTTTTTCTTTTTACTTGCAACCAAGGAATCTCAATAGAAAGAACACAGCAGTTGGCCATGCTGCTGTACAGGGCATAATTTTGCAGGGCACTATGGAGAAAACTCCTCTGGATGTTTTCCTCGCAAGTTGACTGTAGCCTAGTGTCAAAGAAGAGGTGTCCAGACAAAACACCAAATTCAAATGATTCAGAGTTAAAGTCAACTTGAAAAAAGCAGACACATATATGGACTTTGGAACAAGTGTTTATTACGGCTTAATGGGGCCAAAAGGGCAACACAAAGCATAGGAAACATCACTGGCTCACAAAAACAGGCACCTTGTTATCTTCTTGGTTGCATCTGTTTATTCACAAGGCTTCATTCACACATAAAAACAAGATACTAATCCAGTTCAAGTTCATAACAATTATAAAAGTAAACATTTTTGGGGACAATGTACAATAAATTGCACTTTTCTTAACAAGCATTACATTTACATTTATAGTGTACTATACATAATACATGGAATTGTGGAAACATCTACTTGGTGTTGCTAGAAGAGGCTGATACCTAATGTTTCTTTTTTAGCACTCTTTGTATTAATCAACTCCTTTATTCTACAACTTAGAATAATTAGCACTCTTTGTATTAATCAACTCCTTTATTCTACAACTTTATTACAGAAAATGTGGGCAAAATCGTAAGTTTCATAAAAATAGATAGTACAGAATTTCTACTACCTCCTTAGCAAGGGAGAGGTAGGAGTTGGAAGGAAGTGGCCTGACTGGGAAACTTTTTCCCCTTGTTTGAATCCATGCATTATGCAAATTACCAAAAATAGAGAAACTGATGAAAAAGTCTATTGGGACATCTTAGATTCTGGGACCATCTCCAGCTTTATTCATGTGCTTTCATGGTACCAGTTTTTTGATGTATTTATAATCTTACAACTCAGTTTCCTTTATCTTATTCCATATATAATATATAGTTATTAGTTACAGCTCATGGAAAAATTTTTACATGTTGAAAATCAATTGCCAGGGGCTGGGGACTTAGCTCAGTGGCACAGCGCCTGCCTGGCAAGCATGAGGTCCTGAGTTTGATTCCAGTCCCCCCACCCCCAAATCAATTTCCAATGAAAAAAATAAAGTAACTTAAAATGTTTATTTTCTTCTCAATGAATCATTTTTCTTAAATTTTTCAGAACACAATTAAGGGTAAATCAAGGATGGAAGTAGACAAAATGGGTTATATTGAAAATATTTTTTTTTATTTTTAGTTTTTTGAGACAGGGTCTCACTATGCAGTTCAGGTTGACCTTGAACTGACCATGGACTAAAACTCACGACAATCCTCCTGCCTCAGCTTCCCAAGTGCTGGGATCACAGGCATGCACTACCATGCCCAGCTGAAAATATTTTTAATAGCAGGTCAAAAATTCATTTGTAGATAAGATTGACATACAGTTTGTAAAATGGAAACCTGATACACCAGAGACCTGACTGTAATCACTAAAATCTCATAAACATCTTTTATCTTTACAACTCAAGATGGGCATCACCTGTTGAGGTACAACCCACAATAGTGTCATCATTTTGTAGATTTTAAAAGGTAAGGAAGTTGCTAAGGTAAAGACTCTTAATTGTATAGATGCCACTCTCAGACAGGAAAAAGGCTGTCACACAGTTCCTGCTCAGCACGGGGACTTGACAGTTTTACTCATATACCTGTTAGTTGGAAACAGGCTGCAGATCTGTTGTCTAGCCTTCTGGTTTTGATCACTGTGTTCTGACATATCAACATGTATTTGGCTGTATTGTATCAATACACAAAAGAGGCAAGGAACTTTATATAAAATATCACTAATCACACACAAACAGAAAGCTAAGCACTCAAATCATACAACAGAATTTGTATTCTCTCATTTTCTCATTCTTTCAATTTTCTTGTAATGGAGTAAGAGAATCAGAGCTATTATAGTGTCTGTAAGGATAAACTATATAATACAATCATTTTGCTAAATAATTAAATGTTATTTCCCAGGAGACAAAACAAGGTATTTTTAAGTTCTCTCTCCCTGCTTAAGGAAGTCCTAAAAAAAATCAGTCTCCTTAGTGTTTGATGCACAGTGTTGGTGAGACAGTAGACTTGATTTCAGCTAAGGTAAAGGAAAGCTCAATCCCTTACATCAGTCAGGTATGGACTTTTGTCCTGGATGACTGATCCCTCTAAGGATCTAACTCTACCTCCTGTGCCTGCACCTTTGTATTGTCTCAGTTTCCTCACTTCCACCATGAAATTAAGCCACTAGTTATTAACTAGGAAATACCTAAGGAACATGGAGTAGAAGTTGGAGAAAAAAATAAATAATATAAAGTGGAAAGGATGAACTTAAAAAAAAAAACAGACAAGATAAACACTATTAAATATCCCAATATCAGTATTTGACCAAGAAAATTTAAGAAAGTCAAAGAAGAAATTATTACTAGCTAGGAGAAATATCTTCATCGTATAGAAACATAGGTCATAGGCCTGTATGACATTTCTACTAATGTTCATGATATGCATTTATATACAGAACATTAGGTAACTAAGAATTTTGCATTAAATTATATGTACCTAAATATAACCAAACTCTGATGTGGGAAGCTAGCAAACATATGCACTGTGAAATTCAGCTTGCTTGCTCGCTTTCAGCTTTAAAAGAATGTGTTAAATAAGAGCCTCAAGATACAAAAGATAATGAACTGAATTACTGAATAAAGTTGAACTGTAATCACTTTATTATATGGTATTTAATGAAAAGAGAAGTGATCACTTTTCAGATGTTACAAATATTAGATATTTAAAAGAATATTTTATATAGTATACATTCTAGGAGAAGGATGAGAATCAATGGAATGTTTGGGAATCTGGATATTTGTCTGATTAATCCCTTTTTATATTTATTTATTTATTTATTTGATACTGGGGATCGAACTCATGACCTCACGCTTGCAAGGCAGGCACTTAAGCCACTGAGCTAAATCCCCAGCCCTGGATTAATCCCTTTTTAAAAGGAATTCAAGAGGAGTTGCGATTCTCAAATGTGTTCTAAAATAAGTGAAATTAAAACTAGTAACTGCTTTGTGTTGGGATGCATGAGTTTTCAAACAGACATCAAAGGATATGTGGTTTGGAATACTGCTATTAAAACATACTGTATGAACACTCATATCACATCCCACATTTTTCAGTTTCTTTTCAGTCTTTACTATTGCTACTGACTCAAAGGCAATGCAGTAAGGGAAAATTCAGACTAACAGTATGCCAATATATTCATACATAAATATGATATGGGGTTAAAAAGAAAAAAATACATATTGCCCTTATAACCTTTTGTAGAAGTTAAAACTCAAAAGATAGCTTTATCAATTTTTAGAGTTGGGCATGGTGGCACACATCTGTAATCCCAACACTTGGGAGGCTGAGACAGGAGGACTGTCCTGAGTTCTAGACCAGCCTGGGCTACAAAGTCAGCTCAAGGCCAGCCTGAACTGCGTACAGAGATCCTATTTCAAAAAGACTAAAAACACTTTTAGAGTGTATTTCCTTGGTGATTTTTGTTAAAGAGAAAAAGAAAAGGGACTACAAAATTGAGCCAGCTCTATAAAGACTTGACCTGAGGCCATTATTTTCTCTCTCAACAACAATATAAGGAAAACTATGTAATGAGGCATGTTGTGGAATCTGAGAAACCAAAAGGGTCTCTTTGTGGTCCTATGTGGTTCACAACATAAAAGTGTGTTTTTAATTTAGCTGGCCATTGGAAAAGGCGATTTGTACAGGGTTTCTTGAATTCAAGGTACTAGTAAAGTTAGTAGACTATAATAGGTGATTTATAAAAATGAATGCCAAGATATAATTTTCTAGTCATTATATATTACAAAAACATTATTAGCTTATCTAAACTGCCATGTAGGGAATGTTAAAGTCAACATAGACACTTGGAGTGCTGGATTTTCTCCTATTTGATAAAAAGAAATGACGTTATGATGAACAATATCAACAGTAACAAAAGATTTCTATAATAAAAGTATTATTTTGAAAAATATAACACATACTAAAAAAACCTAATCAGTTGCATGGGTTGTAAAAACAGATGAAGAAGATTTCACTTTTTAGAATTTAAAGATAATTTAGAGGAAAGTATTTATCATGAGCAACTTGTAGTATGTCCTCTTGGGGTTATATAAAGGCTCTGACTTGATTCTAACTTTTAAGGATGTGTTATAGTTGCAACATATGGCACAGAGAATCATTCTGGCACTACAGAGCTTAAGATCCTTTGCAAACAATATTTGCCAATGAAGCCAACAATGAGTATCAATAAGTGTTACTATAGCCAAAGTTGTTTGGTGAGAAAAGACCAGGTATCTTTTTTTGGTACAAGGGATTGAACTCACGACCTTGCGCTTACCAGGCAGGCATTTGTGCCATGAACTAAATCCCCAGCCTAAGACCAGATATCTTTTGAATAGCTTACAAATGGGAAAGTTAGTTTTGCTCTTACCAAACAAGTTCCTGCAAGGACTATTTGTATAGTCATGTTAAAATGTAATTTAAAAAATACTTTGCCCAATTCCCAAACAATAGCCTCACCTTTTCTTGAGGTAAGCATTTCTATAAAGGTTCTTATATTCAATCAAAGATGTTACAAATGTATTTGTGTCTTCATCTACAGGTATGAAGGGCATATTTTTAGGGTGCTAAAGAGATCCAAGAAAAGTTCTCTAACCTTAAACTAATGTAAAGCTGACCTCAATTTTCATCTCAGCACTATGTCTTTTGACAAAATTACAAAACATTAGTGTTTCTTTAGCAAGTACGCCAACATCAGAAGACATTACTACTGTCCCTGGTTCACCAGCATGTATTCCACAGGTCTGGGCCTTGTCAGACTTCTTGTGCAGCGGGTTCTAAGTCTGCAACTCATGATATGCACCTTTCACTCTGCAGTTGCCGGAAGTCAGATCTGTGTTTATACATAGGCATGCTAGGAACTTGCAAGTCCCATGTGAGTTCTTAAAAAGAGCTGCTAGAATACCACAGCTGAAATGATTTTATTGTGTGTTTATCAAGATCTCAATTCTGTTCACATAGTGTTCTCAATAGGTCATCTATCCCACAGTTCTTGGCATTTTGTTTCCAGACGTACCTGACATAAAATGAAAATAAACCAAAATCTCTTTGGAGACTTTTCAGTCCCTGGTCTGTTCTTTCCTTGGGACAGGAATGTTGCTACCCTGGAAATCAATTTCAGGATGAAACCTGACAGTGGTCAAGACCAGCCCTACAGTGTGCTTTGTCTGAAAAAATCCTGGAAAGTTAAAGAAGTTTAGTTAAAAAAAAAAAAAATGTTTTCCCATGACAAAGATCTTATCTCTTCTACCTTAGTATAACAGATGTCTCCAGTTTTATGTAAGATAAAAATTATTAGGAATAATTAGTTCTAAATAAAAAGCATTTAGTTCTGAATTACTAATTTCCAACTAAATATCAGGCATATAAAATAATGTGCAATACTATGATGGATCTGAACATGGCCTTCCACCGAAGAAGCTGGAAAACAGGTATTTGACATAAATCAGGTCAATTTAACAACCCTGTGAAAAGCGTCATGGAAGAGAGAGCTACTGGAAGATTCTGGTTTGCTTTCTAGCCTCCTTCAAAGGGACCCCAGGAAGAATCCTAGGTTTTCGTTGTTTTGATCGTTGTGCTCTTGGGCTTGCGTGAGGCTGAAACTATGTGCTCTCCTTGGGTGGCTGGGTGGCCTGTGGTGGCTGCAGTGGCTGCGTGCCCGTGGCTGTTTTAATAGAGTTCAGGGTTTTGCTAAACCAAGAGTTTTTTGCAGCTTGGATTTCATTCATAAGGGCTCCTCTCTGATGTTCAAGTTCCTAATTAAGGAAAGAAAGTCATTTGAGTTATATAAATGTTTTCTGTCTGCTAAAAGAAACTGAGAGTATAGCTTTCTGGAATCCCTGGATCCATGCAGCCACAGTTTCCCACCCTTAAAACCCAGGAAAGATTTAATGGATGGAAAAATTTTAGAGCTAAAACAGTTACCACTGAAAGCAGACTCTGCTTTTTCTGAAAAGTAAAATGAACTTATTATATTGTTTTCCTCCTATAATCAAGGTAAAAATTTAGATTTCAGAAGCCAACCTGTGTCCTCCCATAAGCCAGACACTGTGCAGGCTGGGAGACAAGAAGAGCCTCCCCACTCCCAGCAACTGGCTGACTAGGAGAATCACAGGCTGAGACAATAGCATCTGAAGTAAAAACACAGTGTAATGCTTGTACTGTCTGATTGACTTTACAGGCCTAAAGTTGGTAGTCTGAGCATTTATTTAGAGGATAACAATATGCAATATAGCAACTATGAGGGGTTTCCTTCTGTCTTGTATTTGAAATCCAATATTGTTTTCTCTGTTTTGTTTTGTTCCATTTTATCATTTTGTTTTAGTCCCTTAGAAAAAATTTAGGTTTCAGTTGAAACCCAAAGTAACATATTCAAAACTACAAAAAAACATATGGATGTAGTGAGTTTTTACAGTTAGTATAAGCATGAAAGCATTCCCATTCCAAAGACATGGCCTGTGTTCATGAAAACACACGAGTGAAGGGTGGCTGTATGACACAGGTCAGTGTCATGGCAGGACATGGTAGTGGGTAGGGGTCACTGGGAAAAGGAAATGGGGAACAGCCCACTAGAAATCATAGCTATGTATCTGATTATGTTATTCTCCCAGATGGAGAGAGAGAGTGGAAAATGAAACATGGCAAAAAATCAGCTGAAGATAAAAAGACATTCGTAAGAAAAAGAACAGGTATTGCCAATGCTCAGCTGTTGAAATAAAGATAATGGAGCAAACTGGCCTTTCATTTTCAGGATTAGCTACCAAAGGGACCAAAATCAAAAGAGCATATGCTTAAATTCTCACAAGATATAATTTTACTAATTAAAATTTCATTTAATAGGCCAGGTATGGTGATGCACACCATATTCCCAGCATCCAGGAGGCTGAGGCAGGAGGACTGCCATGAGTTCAAGGCCAGCCTAAACCACACAGTGAGACCCTGTCTCAAAATAACAAATAAGTAAAAAAAAAAATACATAGTGTAAAATGTGATTTTGCAGGACATGTTAGTGAACACAAAATATATACAACTAATATAGTTAATAAGATTCTGACCTAGATAGACATATTCTAAATTACAGGACAGCCTGAACCATGACTGCTGGTTTTTCCTTACTGACTGTCAGTCAGCTCACCAACCTGGATTTTACACTTGGCCTCTACCAGCTGTAGTTTAGTTTGTGCCAGTTCCAGCTCCATCTCCCTCAGCTGCTTCTTGAGCGAGTCCTTCTCATCATCTGCTTCAATTCCCTGGTCTTCTCTGCTTATGACTGCCAGTTTCAAAGCACCTTCCTTGCTGAAGATGTCACTGCAGTGTTTGCATGCCATCATCTTACCCTGTAATACCCAAACAACATGATTAACATCAAATTGCTTTTCACAGGATAAATCATTTCCTAAACTAATACATGATCTGGCCAGGGATACAGAGGTTTGAAACCAGGGCCTTCATGCTGACCTATGTTCCACTCCCTTAAGTATTGAGACAAGTCCTTGCTAACTTGCCCAGGCTGGGTTCAAATTTGCAACCTCCGGCCTCAGGCTCCCAGAGTGCTGGGATTACAGGTGTGTGCCACTATGCCCAGCTGATAGGGTTTTTTAAAAGATACTGCTTGTTGCCATTTGATGCAGTCCCATTTCTGAAGGCAGTGTTTTTTTGTTGTTGTTGTTGTTCTGCAATTAAAATGGTTAGAAGAGTCAGCACAAAATGCAACTACCCGAGACAGTTGTTCCTTTTTCCTTAAGTATCTTTAGAAAGACCCTGGCGGGGAGTTTAGCTCAGCAGCACAAGTGTCTGCCTGGCAAACCTGAGGTTGTGAGTTCAATTCCCGGTACACAAAAAGAAAAGAAAAGAAAAGAAAAGAAAAGAAAAGGAAAGGAAAGGAAAGGAAAGGAAAGGAAAGGAAAGGAAAGGAAAGGAAAGGAAAGGAAAGGAAAGGAAAGGAAAGGAAAGGAAAGGAAAGGAAAGGAAAGGAAAGAAAAGAAAAGAAAGAGAAAAGAAAGACTAGGAACATTTTGGCTTGTCTTTGCAATCTGCTCTGGAAATTTCTGCTGCCATACTCTTATTAGGCACCAAGCTCCACACCCTGTCCTCTACTTGTACTGTTCTCTTTTACTCCTCATGATTCTCACTGCATTTTATGCATGAAGAAACTCAGTTAAAGGAACTTATGTACAGTAGACGGAAGGTCATCCATCATGCCTGATTTGTTACCCTTACAACAAAGTACTTGTCTTATTGTTCAACTTTAAACAAATGATTTTCTTTTCTTTTCTCTTTTTTTTTTTTTTTTTTTTTTGCCTTTTTAAGGCAGGGTCTCGCTATGTGGTTCAGGCTGGCCTTGGGCTTGCTTTGTAGCCCAGGCTGGTCTCTAACTCACAACGATCCTCCTACCTCAGCCTTCCGAGAGTTAGGAGTAGAGGAGTGCACCACCACAACCGGCTAACAAATGATTTTCATTGTTTAAGGTAATAAAAGCAACTCTACTACTTTCCCCAATTGCCAATCAAGCATAGGACACTGAACAATAACAACCCTTTCAACACAAAGGTGCTCCTGTTTTCCTAAAATAGCTTACCCCTTACCTAGCAAATACAAGGCCTGGGTTCCATCCCTAGCACTATAAAAATTAATTAATTTTAAAAACTTAAAACTTCGAAAATAGGGGCCAGCGATTTAGCTCAGTGGTGTAAACTTGAGGTCGTGAGTTCAATCCCTGGCACCAAAAAAAGAAAAAAAAAAAACAAAAAACTTTGAAAATATACTACATACTGTTTCTCTTTTGATGTTTTCCTGTTAAAAGTTCAATGTGTCCTTAACCATAATTAAACTTCTCTCTTCACACATACATAAAGTAACTCTGTACCAAGCTGATCTGTCACTGTGCTTGTGTTACTCCATCATTCAGTCCTGAAGATTTGGGTGTCATCTATTTATCAGCTACACCTGCATCAAATTCTTTCTCTGACATGTTCAAGATTTTCCCCTCCAAAGTCCAAATACCTGAGTCACCTGGTCTGTCCCTACTGACCTTTTTCTTATCATGTTTGTATAATGCTTCACATTCCTGAATGATCATACTCATCAGACATGTAAAAAAAAAAAAAAAAAAAAACACATGCCACAGTCTTAGAATCTGAAAGAATAATTAGCCCAGCTCTGACACAAAATACTGCAAATATCTGATGTATATTATAGCCTTTGATCTAGGTCCAAAATGATTAAAAGTTTAACAAGCTTTGTAAGCAATTTTATTAGGTTGAACCAGAGAAGGAATAGACTGATATCACAAGAGGGAGGGCAACACTGTGGCAAAGAAATTAACATACAAAACTGTAGCACCTTCTGAGAAGTTAAAGAATCCAGGAAGGCCAAGCAGAGTACAAGTGATACAAAAGTGGGGGGGGGGGCGGGGAGAAGGGAGATGTACATTTTCTGTGGCCACATTGTAAATGTCCTTAAATACCATGCCACCAAATTCTGATTTTATCCTATAGAAAATACATTCATCCCTCCACCTGACCTTGTACCACCATCAGCTGGAGACAGAGCAATTAGCTCCATGGAGCTGCAGTCTATTATGCATGCATGCTAAAACGTGGTAGGATCCTGCTGAATCTACCCAGCATCCTCTCCTTCCTTAGAGACAGACCCTCGATTTTATTTGAGTGGACACAGTATCCAGATATACAATAACATTTCTCAACCTCTAAGACAGATGTGGCTGTAAAGCTCAGTTCTGATAAATAAGCAGAGATATGGTGCAGAACTTCTAGGAAAGCTCCTTAGAAAGTGCTTACCCAGCTGGAATAAGGCCCCTATGTCCTTGCATCTCCTTTCAGCCTAGAGTCCTGCCTCAGAGTGTGGGTGTGATGATAGAAGCTCCAGCTGGCAGTTTTGATCTTTAGGTGCCACTGAGGATGGTCACCAGTGTGGAGGTCACTCATGACAACTAAGATTCCATCTTTGTGGTCCTAGACTGCTCTCATATAGCATGATCAATACCTTTTTGTGCTTAATATAATTATTCTGATTTCACTGATATAACCAGATATAACCAGAAAGACAGAATCAAATTTACATTTGAGAATGTTCATTCTGATTATAGTGTATGGGATGAGAGGCAGCAGTGCTAGAAAAACGATGTTACAGAAAGCTGGGAAAATCAGAAGCTGACATATCATACCAAATGCGATGAAGAGGAAGTAGCTCTGGAGAAGGGGAGGTAGAGTAGTCTAGTGGAGAAGAACATGGATTTTAGAATCTGACTCCCTGAGTTCAAGTCCTGGAGCTACTTCTTTACCAATGGTGTAACTTTGATCAAAGAATTACCTGCTTTGATCGTCATCATTAATGCAATGAAGATATAAGACTGTCTGTTTTCTAGGTAGGTCGAGTGTTAAGTAGCTAATACATGTAAAGTCTTAGAGCAATGCAGAAAAGTGCACGCATTAAGTGTTAATAAAGTAAAGGAACACACACGTGTTACTGTGGTTAACACAGAGCATGCTCTTCTTCTGGAACAGCATGGCCTTTTATATCCAATACTTTCCTCTCTTTCTTAATACAAACCCTGATCACATCTGTCTCTCCTTAATGAGACACTAACATGCTCTTTCTGGGTCTGTGCTTGCAATTTCTTCCAGAATGCCCTTTTTATATCCTTTTCTCTACTGTTTCTAACTATCCTGTTTTAGTCCAACCTCCTCCAAAAAGTCTCCTTTGGTATGTAGTTCTTATGATTTGCTTTATCCACAACTCTGACGCTGACACAGTCCCCCTCTGCACCCTGAACTGTTTCCTAAATATTTCATGTGTATGTAATTTTCTTACAGGAGCATTCTGACCACTTTTTCATGTGTAATTCTTATAACAAAGTGGCAGTCCGATAGCTGTGCACATAGTAGATGCTTATTAAACTCTTACTATGTGATCAATGTAAATGTTTGCTTCATTTTTATTTACATAAAGACTTCAAGATAGCTAACCCTTTTATGGCAGGATACTTCATCAAATCAGTCTTGGTCATTGGACCTATAATATACAAACACTGACAAATGCTAAGTAAAAAGAAGTATAAAAGTAGATCAAAAGATATGACTTCTAAATTTTAGGAAGTTTGGAGAGGGAGACCACCAACTCTTTACTCACTAATAATCTCAGATCAATGTATTGTAAAATAATATTTTTAAAATTTTTTTATGTAAAATAATAATTTAAAAAAAACCACTTTTATAATGCAGTGTCAGAACAAGGTTCATGTTTTCAGGTTTTAACATAAAATATATACTTACTATATGCCAAATACTAACCTAAGCACTTTATACACATTCTTATTTAACCACCAAAAGGACCGTATGAAAGTTATCTATTTAACAGAATACAAAATGAAGATTAAAGACATTAAATAACTTTTTAAAGTTGTTAATTATATGGTAAATTGCCCACACGATTTATTTACTAGTACGAAATCTAAACATACTCAAATGCAATATCATGTTTCTGTGCCATGATCCCAAGAGTTGACTGTGCCAACGCTGCTTCTTAAGAACATAAATCCGGGCTGGGGATTTAGCTCAGCAGCATAAGCACCTGCCTTGAAAGCACACAGTCGTGAGTTCAATCCCCAGTACCCCCCCCCCAAAAAAACACCATAAATCCATTTAGTTTACTGTTTCTAAAAAACTTTTCTCAACCATAGCAATAACATAAGGAGTGTCACCACCAGGGGGCAGCATAAAAATAAATGCTACAGGTTTTCTTTAAAAACATACCATTGATAGATGGCATCTTGATCTATTTCAAATGAAATAGACTGGACACACAAGTAAAATATCACATTGTTTCTCTGGTGTAAGAAACCAAAAGGCGATCAATTTACAATTCAGCAGCACAGCGCCCCCTGGCAAACGCGAGGTCCTGAGTTCAATTCCTATTACCCACTCACCCCACCTCACCCCTGTCCCATAAAAAGAAACCCTAAGGGTAAATAAGGACCAAAATGTATAACAGACGCTGCGAAATAGGAAGGAAATGATCAAATGCGGACAGGAGCTAGGGAGGGGGAAGGGGAAAGGAAGGAAGGGAAAAGGGAAAAAAGGCATCAGTAGAAAATGGCAACAAAGCTTTTGTGAATAAGGAGGGCAAGAGAGGCTGAGGGGAGGGGGGGACGGGGGAAAAAGAAGATACATCGCGTACAGGTACAAATGCCCTCTAATCTATGTGACCGTTATGTGTATCTAAAATATACCAATACAATCAATAAAAAAATTAATTAAAAAAAAACCATTGAAAATCTTGTTGAAGAATCAGTCAGTTAATCTAACATATACTATTTTTCCAGCCAAATTCCATACTGCGCATGGGGTTTACTGTTGAAGAGAGTGACAGGATGGCGCCGCTGGGTCCCACACCCATTTCTGGGCACACACTCTCTCAGCCGCCAGCAAGGCAGCCGCAACCCAGGCATTAGAGAGGTGCACTCCAGCAGGGGCGGCTCTTCCGGTGCTCACAAGCACAAGACTGCGATCTGAAAGCCGCCAGACCACTCCTTACCTTTACGACTTCCAGCTCCTCCTTGCTCGCGGCTTGCTGTTTCTCCAGCCTGGTACTTAACTGCGAGCAGATCTAAGGCAAAGAAGAGTTTGTTTACTAGAAAACAGAGTAACTGGCTACATGCTTACCTACCTAACCGCTTTATCAGCTCATGAAGTAGCACCGCTAATCCTACAGACATTAGCAGATGAGTGGCTCGCAGCTCCCGAGGGAACCCAGAAAGCCAGAGTTCCGCGTGTCAAACACAGCTCTGTGTGGACCACTAGAAACAGAGCTGGGATAGATTTGGCTTCTTGCCGTCACTAGCTTTCCGTGACTAATTCCAATGAATTCCTGGCCTCGCTGTGGAATTAACCTGTAGAATGTTTGCTGGGCAACTACTTTGTACAAGGTATTATGCCGGGAATAGGATGAAGAGAATTTTGAACTGGAAACATCCCCTATCTGGTCACACAAAGAATTTCTTTCCAGTCACAAAGCATTCTTTAAGGAGCAGAAGCAGAGTGAAGAAAGTTAAACCAACCAGGAAATAATATAAATTAAAATAAAATAAAAAGCGATTTTGCAACACAGGATAGAAATTAAACGTTTGGGCACTGAAGACAAATTGTGAGTTTAAAGCCAGTCCAGTTCTACCAGTTTATAGCGTTGTGATCCTACACAAACTCATTCCTCTTTATAAGTCTCAGTTCCCTCACGATGGCAAAGCGCCATGCACAAGAAGCAAGTGAAAAGGTGCGTGCAAAAAAGGTTTGTAAATGAATATAAAGTTGGTAAAGAACATAAAGTGTTTATTAAATAATATCTATGATCGATGAGTTCAAAGGATAAAAAGATCTCGTTAAAAATTTGGGTGGTCAAGCCGGGCATGGTGGCGCACTCCTGTAATCCCAGCACCCGGGAGGCTGAGACAGGCAGATCATTGCAAGTTTGAGATCAGCCTGGGCTACAAAGTGAGCAGCTCAGGGCCAGCCTGAACTGCATAGAGAGACCCTGTCTCGAAAAGACAAAAAAAAAAAAAAAAGGGTGGTCAAAGCCTTTGATAAACGTAAAAATGTTTTATTTTAGAGAAACTGATTAAAATTGATTAAAAACAAGAGTTGGCAGTGGAGGCACATGCTTGTAATGCCAGCATTCTGGGACACTGAAGCAGGACTCCAACTTCAAACCCAGTGCAGGCAATTTAATGAGTTAGCAAGACCCTGTCCAAAAATTGAAAACAAAAACAAAAAGATGAGATGTAGTTCAGTGTGAAGGCCCTAAATTTAATCCCCAGAACCAATAAATAAATAAATAAATAAATAAATAAATAAATAAATAAATAAATACAGAAACATTCCATGATGGAAAAAAAGGTCAAATTTTAAAGTCCAAATTAGGCTATAAATAAACATAATATAAACCTACTGTCAAAAGACATTTTTAAAAATTTCCAGTTTAAAAAAAATTCCAGTTACTAACAAATAGTTCAAGACCAAGGCTTGCTTATTTAATTCAATTTCCAATATTTCCGGACCCAAACCTGTGGAATAATTAGAAGGACTATACTATTAAGTAATGTTAAAAAGAAGAGTCACTGAATATCATGGCACACACATATAATCCCAGCTTCTTGGGAGGCTGAGGCAGGAGAATCATAACTTTGAAGCCAGCCAGGGTTATATGTCTCAAAGTAAAAAAAAAAAAAAAAAAAAAAAAACTAAAAAGGACCAAGTATGTAGCTCAGTGACAGAGAACATGCTGAGCATGAATATGAGGGTTAGGACTCAACAGGGGGCGGGTAGGTGGGTGGGGGCACATCCACAATTTTTGAAAACCATATACTCTTTCCCAAGAAAGTATTTTGATGCCCAGCATGGTGGCACACCTCTGTAATCCCAGATATGCCACCATCTGGGAGGCTAAAGCAGGAGGATCACTCTGAGTTCAAGGCCAGACTGGGCTACAAAGTGAGTTACATAATGAGAGGCTGTTTCTCAAAAACAGACAAACAATACTCTCCCAAAAAAAAGCTTTTTGAAGCAAAGCCGATCACAGCCAATTGCAATTACAGGATAAACTTAAAGTTTTGTATCCTGATTATCTTCAAACAGGAAGGTCTGCTACCTTCTACCTTACTTGAAGTGCCTGCCAGATAATAGTCAAGAATAGTCTCAAAGATTACTGCTTGAAGACTGTGACATTTACATAGTGGCAAAATGTGGCAATGAGAAAAACGCATTTGCAGTGGTGGCAAATTCCATAGCACATAAGACATGGTTTTTAATGTTCCTTATATTGATTTATGTCTAACTGTCCCTAGTTACTCAAATTTAAAATCTCAGGATCATCTTCCATTTTGTCCCTTGTCTATTGACTGCCAAAGACTATCTTTTGTATCCTTCTCTTCTGTTTTTTGATTAGTACTTTATTTTAGCTCATGGCTCCCTTTCTTCTCATATTCTAGTGTTACAGTTTTTTATGACCTGTGATCTTCCTGTGTTCTCTGCCACTGGTTCTACATCCCTCACTGGGTCAGAGTGGTGCCACCAATATATCCCTGTGCTTGTCATTTTCCTGCTCAAAAATTCCTACTATGAGCAAAATAAAATCCAAACTCCTATTCAGGCTGAAGATCTACCTGGATCTGGGCTCCAGAGGATCTTTGCCTCCCTTTTGTACTTGAACTTCTTACCAAATAATTTTTTTTTTCTGTAAATCTCGCTGTGCACTGCTCCCTGTCCATCATTTTCATCTCCTCTTCCGTCCATGTACACACATCTCAGTCTCACCCAAGATCTGAAGCACAGTTCGAATCATCCCCTTTCCAGGAAGGGCTTTCTCTTCTCTCACATGTAGTAAGTGCCCTTTCCTCCTATTTAATGCACAAGTATTATCTCCCCATTTACAGGATAAGCTTCTAGATGAGAGATGTTAGATTAATCCACCTTTTGGTTCCCTGAAGTATTAAACCTCACATATATTATTATCATAAAAGAGAGTAAGATAGCTCTAAAATCTTCCATGAATGAGAAATTTTTAGGAGAAAGTATTAATAATATATGAAGTGACTAACACTATTCCCAAAAAATAAGATGGATATATAATTCATTGTGTTCATGCACATTATTTACATATCAACAATGCATGCTCAACATATTACAATGACTATATTTTAGTTGGCAAAGTTAAAGGAGATCTGTTTTCTACATTTTCCTAATTTTATACACAAAGACACAAATTCTGCTAACATGTAGAAAAACAAACAAAAATAGTATGCATCAGATTTTGACATGCTACATGAAGCAGATGATTCTGGGAAATCCTTGGGTCAGAAGATGGCATATGGTATTGAATTAATTCTAGAAGCCTGGAATATGAATAGCCCATTGAGTCTCTCTCAGCAATGACAAGAGTCCTTACCATATCCAGCCAATAGAAAGGACAAAAAATACAACAGCAGCTAGAATGAGGGCTTGCTGGGACCATCTGTGATGGGGCTAGAAATGTCTCCAAGGAGTGTAAGCCCTCCCCTGACTGAGAATTCACAGCACAAAGTTTCCTGCTAGGATTAACCTGCAGTGGGTAAGGTCTTATGGCTTATATCTATATATGTTCACCCAAATCCTCATGTGGTTATATGTGGAGTTTTTCAGAGGTAGCTGGATCTAGGGTGTGTGATGCTGGGAGTAAGGATGTGATGCTGAGCTTGATCCATAGTTTGTGCTAGGATTAAGGGTGCCCCAGCATGGGTATAAGTAGACAGAATATAAGGGACAGAGAAAGGGCTCTCGTTACTTGTTGCTTGCTGCTTCACTACTTCGTTCCTTGCTCCCTTCTACCTTCTGCCAGCCGTGAACTATTTCTCCTCTGCCATGCCACCCTTGCAGCCAGCCAACTATGAGCTGAAATCTCTACAAACTGTGAGGTACAATGACCCTTTTCTCTTTAACTTTGGGGGTCAGGTATTTTGTCTCAGCAATGACAAAAGTATCTAAGACAGGCCACTAACCACACAGGGGGAAAAAAGGACTCATTCTGTACTGATACAGCAAAAGGTACACTTATGGCCTATCTACTGCCATTTAATACAACCATTAAACTCTGCTAAGGGGCAAATGTTACTAGTTGATATTAGCTTCTGAGTAAAGCAGAAACAGAATCTCAACGATAATAATATTTCCCATCTCTGTAAATCTACCAAACACTATAAACAACGAACAGATTGCTTTGGTCAATTAGACCTTCCAAGCTATTAGCAAGCATATCCAACTGCTGCCTATTTCACAGGAGAGAATAACCCACCAAATTAATAAATCTAAAAAACCAAACAAACAGCAAAAGTAAAAAGTAATTACTTTGTAGAACAACAAAATCCACAATTGCACATTACCTGTTTATACTCAGCAATGATAGCTGTAGTCTTTTTTATTTCATATTCTGCTTTCTCTAGCTGTTTCCTAAACACTTCTTTTAACTAGAAAAAAAAAAAAAGAACAGGTTTCAGGCAAAATTTTAATACACTGCTACAAATGTCTATGTTCAAGTCTTCCTGATTCATAGTCAGCAACAATGGTAACATCCATAACTAAATTACAAATTTTTCTCACTAAAGTTGTATTTGATAATTTGAAAACTTAATCACTTCCAGAGATGTAAAAATGTTTCTTTTCTATAAAGTGGGAGACTTATAGCGATTCAATTATAAAACTGTTCATGTTTATTACTTAACCGACAATCATAATGCCAAGAAATGTCCATTCAGAAGCTGTCTTTATTATCAAAGAAATAGGGCATGGTGAATTCATTATTCTTGATGCTACACTATAAATTACTTAAAAAAGCACTTTAGGCCTTTCACTGCCACTGCTATTACTTCTTTGAATGCAGCGGTAGGTGGCTTTGGCATCAGGAAAAGATGGAAGTAGAAAAGAATTCTTGAGATGGACCAGAATTTCTGTGGGAGTTTAGAAGAAGCTAAAGAGACACATCATGTAGGTACTTGTTATAGTCACTGAAGGGCTAAAGTATGAGTGTTATTCTCAAAACCACAGATATTTTGTGGCCTCACAGCTCTAGAATTCTAAATACAGAGGAAGTAATAAAAAGGGGTCAGTTGCTAACAGATAAAAAGATAAAGAATTCAATTCTCCCAAATTGTTGACTGAACAATCAAAACAACTGATTAATCAAGCACATAATCACAATAGAGATGAATTTTCCAAAGCAACATCCTAAATTATTAGTTCATAAATTACTGCAATTATATTACTCTATCATTAGAAGATTTTTGAATTTTTCATATCTGTTACATTTGTAACAGATATGTAAATTTGTAAAGCTATATGAGATTATACTGATTCAAACTTATTTGTTTACATAAGCCCCTACCCTCTGTCTTACAAAGTTTAGGACATAAACAATAACTCCTTTCCTGTGGTAAGACCACACTGACCATAGGACAAATTTAAGATAGCCAAGATATTTTCAGCAAGTGTCACTAACTTTCTCAAATACACAGCTTTCTCACGTGACAAATGAGAATGATCCCATTTTACAAAGGTGCCCAAAAGAGATTGGAGGGAGAATGTAGAATATCTTGCATTGTTCCTGCCACATATGTCCTAGGTGAGTACTCACCAAATATCATCCTTCCCAGTTTAGGTGTCACTTACCCATGGGCTGGTATGTATCTATGGAACATTGTGGCAGGGACAGCATGAGTTAAATTAATTTGTCAATAGCTTCTTTTCACCTAAAGTACTAAAGTGGTCCAGGGAAATCCAGAGGTAAAGGAAAACAAACAAACAAACAAAAACCCAAAAAATCCAATCAAAAGGCCTACAGAAGCCACAAACTGGATAATCAGTCCTTCCAAAATTTTTGATTAGCATAAAAAAAGTGCTTGGGCCACACTAAATGCCAAAGACTCATTTTAATATATTCTAACAAGGGGGAAAATCACAGAATACTTTTGATAAATCTTAGAAGGTGTTAAATGACACATCTCTTTACATGTAATTTCCCTGAAACTTTTTTCTGGTTCCTTGGATAAAGGTCTTAGAAGTGCTTTATAGTTTGTTTTACATTTAGGATTACTGATGCTTCAAAATGAAACTCACTAATTGTGATGTAAGAAACTTCCTAACTTTTTATATCAGCTATGTGCAGGAACTGGCCAAGCAGCCTGCTCTCCTACTCCTCCCCACCCATCCTGCGCTCCTGAGATGGTGCTGCTTCCTGCAGACTGGCTTCCGGCCTAGCATTTGGGTGGGAGGCTGGTTCCTCAGGGGTCTCAGTTCCCAGGGGACAAGGCCTGAGAGTGCTGTGAGGAACGCTGTGCTCGCTCCCTCTTCTCAGGCGTGAGCCAGGAAAATGAGCGAGACTGACCGAGGCGGAGGCTCTGTGGCAATCAACCCTCAGGAGACCACTGCTGGCTTTCAGTTTCCATGCTCATCAGCCATTACAGAAAAGTCACTTATCTTGGAGACAGGATGCAGAATTTCCAGATTCCTCAAAGCTCTTGGATCATAATCCTAAACTACTAAACTTACAGTAAACTCAACACTCTTGTTAAATAGCTCCGTGAAGGTAAATTCCTAAAAGCTGCCTAAGGGGAAAAATGCTGCTGCCCTTTCTAATACCCTTCAGAAGAAATGTCAGAACTCAAGTTCTTACATTCACTGCTTCAACATGGTCCTTGACTTGGAATACATTTAATGTCACTTCTTTTTTACAGTCTTAACTCCAGTGGACAGAAAGTGCACCTGGGCCTTTTACCTGGGTAGTCTCCTCTTCCTGCTTCCTCTTCTCCTCCTCCATCTCCACCAGCCTCTGCTTGGTCAAGAGGAGCTCCTTATTGAGCACATCTGCCTTGTCTTCGGCCTGCAAGTCAGGGCACAGCACAGCCATGAGGAAGGTAAAGGATGCATGTGCTGTCTCCAAAGCCAGCCTCCATACTGAGTTCAACAGTTACAGAAAGCCTTTCTCTTCTCTCCCAAGGGACAGATGCTTTCTCAGGCCAACTAGGCACCCAGCACTTAGCACATAATATTCCTACTCCTCACAGCAATATTCATTTTCTAGATAATTACGGTAAGGATTAGAGAGAGCAAATAAACTATTTGGATCACACATCTAATATCAGAGTCACGATGTGAATTAACACAAAATCCAGGCTCTTTTTAAACACTTCTTATGCATTTTCAGATGTCATGACACTATTCACTCTGTGGAGAGGGATTTGAGCAGGAGATAAGAGTCCCATAGAGAAGCTTCTAGCTGGGGGATGCTGGGGGAGGAACCAGAGGGGACAAGTAGACAGGATGACCCACAATCAACAGCTAGGTGAGAAAATTCAAACACTTGCTGAGATAAACCGATCACATGGCCTCTCACACAGATCAGTGAGTACAGTAACGAAAAATTAAAACCAAAAAAGTGTGTGTGAACCAAAATTATCTACAAAAGCCCTGTATGTGTATTTAACTTGGTTAACACTCTGTTTTTCATTTTTTCTTTTTTTGTAATGCTGGCATTTGAACTCGGGGTTTTAGCAGTGAGCTACATTCTTGGCCATTTTTATTTTTTCTCGTTTTAATTTTGAGTCATCCAGACTGGGCTCAAACTTGTGATCTTCCTGCCTCAGTGCTGGAAATACAGGCACGGTATCACACACGGCTAACACTGTGTCTTTTATACTCCAGGGTCCTCTCCTTTCAGTCTGAGCTTCATGTTCATGTGACAGTGAAGCAAGAGCTCAGCTCCGCCCTACTCACTGCTGTCTAAAGCAGCTCTGCTGTTACATTTCTGTGCCCCCACAGAGTGCTGTAAGGATAGGTTACATACGCGGTTTGTCTTGCCCTGTACATTAAGCTGCAGAGGAACCATATCTCTTCTGCTCCTCACTATCTGGATGTGGTTCTCTACGACACTGCAGAAACAGACTATGTACAGTGGAGGTGGAAGAGGAAGAAAACCCTGCCTCAGAGAAGAGACAGCTATTTGAAGAAACTATCCTTGGCTGACATTATCCAAATGATCACGTAAATGGTCCAGGTGTCCCTGGCTTTGTTTCACTGTACCTCCCACACATTCAGGTGCCAGGCTGGCACAGTCTGCTAGATGCTGGCAGCAACCTCTCTTTTCCCACTGCCTTCCGGTTCCTCTGATCCCAGAGCCCAGTGGCTACAGCTCTGTTCTCAGAGCATTTGGAACTAATGAATAGTACAGGTGAAAAAGTCCCTTGGAAGTCTTAAAAGATTCTAAGATTTATTCTGATGCATAAACTTTTAGGAGAGAAAACCTAAACAGCAAATGCACAGGCTAAATTAGAGGCAGACCTAAAACATGCAACTTGTAAATGGTGCAAATTTGTCTTCATACATTGTATACTACCTGCCATTGATTATAAAAGCTCAAAACTGAATTCTAGAGTTGCCAATCAGATGACCCAGGTTACTCTCAAAGCAGGGAGACCTCCCAGGTCTCTGGTGGATTGTCATAGAGTGGTGTATTATTGAGAGTTGCTGTACTCATCACGTCAATGTTCTTAAAACTCCATCTACTCTAACTCCCTGCAACTGCAGCTCACTGGTTCAGGGTTCACTCCAGAATGTCTGAGTTCTATCAGTAAAAAAGTCTGCAACTAAACCTCCTCTTACCGTACCCCCAGCAATTTCCACTTTGAAAGAGAATAATGTTTTATAACATGCACTGTGACACTCAAAAGCAAATGTTTTTGTAAGTTTGATCTCTTGAAGATTCATCCAAAATTTTAGCCTTTTGGAAACTTGAATAGTCAATGCTATACAACTTCAAGAACAAGCTGAAGACACTATTTGTTTTATTGAAAGGTTTTCTGCTCAGTGGTCTTTGTTAGGTGAAGATAAGGCAACCTTATTTATTTTTGTTGTTGTATCTAGCATCTGGAGCAAATGCTGTGGGTCATAGTATTAGGGAAAAGTTGCACAATTTTCCAGGTAGCTTCTCCCAAAGTGTCTCCTCTAGGTTAAATTGTAAAGGAGGAGCAACTGTCCTGCTCATCAAAATATACAGTAATCTGATCTGAAATAACTTGGTTCTCCTCATAAAAATAGACTTTTGAGTCTTTGTACAACCAACCATTATCCTTAATTTAAACAGAATTTATCCTTAATGTTAAGTGAACATAATGTTAAACAGATAGTTATTCCAATTCTGGCTTTGAACAAAATTTATCCAACTTTCACCATGATAGGAAGACTCAGCAGAATACTGTCATTATTAAGTTTCTGAATCACTTATGAGCATCTTATCATGTCTTTTGTTCCTGAAAGTTCTGATTATAATATAAGGCTACTGTAACAGAAATAAAAGAGAAACAAGCCCTACAAAATGTCCTTTAACATGAATCAAGCACAAAGAGTTTTCAGGAATGATTCCAGAAAGAACCAGCCAAGACAGTTGCTCCATTTAAAACAAAATAATGTAGAACTTGTTAGTTTCTAGTCTAACACAGAGCTTGCAGTGGTTAAAAGAAACATACAGAGAGTCTTTAGTGGCACAGTCTTCTGTTGTCTCTTTTTGTTCCCTGAGAATAAGGAAATGCAAGAGCTGAAAGCAGGAAGCAACAGAAACTAAAATGGAGATGCATCTTTTTTCCTTTCTAATCCCTGAAACTTCCCTATTTAGGGAGTTAGGAAAAAAAGGAAAGCACCTCCAGTAAGAATCTTTGGTTCCCTGGAGGCCTGAAGCCAGCACTACAATGACAAGGATGAGAAGGATACCTAATCATCTTCCCAGTGTTGGTTTACTTTATATAGTGTCACATATAGCCTGCTTTCATTTTTGTTTAATGTTTGCAGAAGCTTTGCTACTTTGATTAAGAGATCTGATTTTAATAAACTGGTAATGCAAAGATCCTGGACAAGGCTGGGATTCCCCTTGGCCTGATGCCCTTCCAGAGGACAGAACACTTAAACTTCAGGGAAGACTGTTTGATGGCAAAAAGTCTCTGCTAAGGCAGAAAGTTCAAAACAGAAGTTAGGATGAGATATGCATGACACAGCAACTTTTATTCTTTCATCTAGATAACTGGGTCCAAAAAGCAGGATCTAGGCCTTACTACTTTTCAAAAGAAAGAGAGAGAGGGAGAGAGAGAGAGCAAGAGAGAGAGAGAGAGACAGACAGAGATGCACAGGAAGAGAGGAAAGAAGGGACAGAGGGCTGAAGGAACTGTTTCTCTATGGGCTGATCTCATACCCCCACAGTGAGATACCTGGGTACTAAATAACCCCTTATTCAGAAGTATCCTCTACTAGCAGTCATTTTAGACTGACCCACAAAAAGGATTCTCTTAGATGTGAAATGCTTTTTTAAAATAGTATTTTTTTTGATTATTAAAGATAGGCATATTATATGTAAGAATAAAAATTATTTCAAAAAGATATTTAACAGATGTACTATCATTCTTCCTTACTATTGGACAGGCACTTTTGGCGGGGGAGTACTGGGGATCAAACCCATGACTTTGCACTAGGGTATTTCGACTTTATTTTTACAAACAATACTGAAGTGAAAAACTCTGCAAATGTATTTTCTACTAAATATTTTTTTTTAAGAGTAGCTTTTCTAGTTAAGAGTACAGAGATGTTGGTTTCCTCATTCCTAAAATGGGGGATTTAAAATAACACTTGTTTTATGGAATTAGGAAGAGACAGTAAGAAAGCACTTACAAATTGGTGTTTGATGACTATCCCATAGTCAAATACCTGGCAAGAATTTGGTATTTTTTATATCTGAAATCTTACATAGGCTTAATGCATACCAATACATACAGTATATTTCTCTCCCTCATCCCCTCTGGCTTTCTGAGACAGGGTCTCACTATGTAGTTTAGACAGGCCTCTAACTCATACAATCCTACACTCACTTTCCCAAACAACTTTCAGCCTCTCTTCAGCTCATTTCAGTGCATCCCAAGTCCCATTGTTTATTTTTTTTTTCCATTTAGTCAATTACCTTATGGAAATTATTAGTGGGCATAAGATTCAAAATGTCAGAATCAGGTGTAGATCAGTTTTGAAAGCTCGTGTAACAAGAGTTGTGTTTTCAATGGTACTGACTGACACCTAGTTGAGTTTGGCCGTCTGAGTGGAGTCCTTCTACCTTTTTTGGTTCTGGCATTCGTAGCCACACTTTCCTCACACTACTTTTCTCAACTTCCAAATGGGCTGGCCGAACGAAGTCTGTAGTTTAAATGGGTTGTTTTTAAATGATTTTTTAAAATGGGTTGTTTTTTCTATCTCCTGCATCCTGTGTCCAAAACAACCTAGATTTTTTTTTTTTTTTAATTACCTCCAAGTCCATTTAGGGGCCAGAGGTATAGCTCAGTGGGACAGCACTTGCCTAGCATGCATGAGGCTCTGGGTTCGGTCCCTGCACAGGGCGTGAGGCGGTAATTGTAGTGGTTCAGTTCCATTTAGTGCTCATTCCCTCAGCTTCTTCCTCTCCCTGTTGGCCTTACTTTCCTTAACACTTGGGTCTTGGCTGACCCAGTACTGTGGTTAAAACTTTTGAGCTGCTTATGTAAGGGGAAAAGAAGTAGTAACAGAGGCCATTATTAGCTGTTCTTCAATTTTAAATACACATGCAGATCTGTGTTATTAGTTGCTTTGTATTTTAAATACTGTCAAGGCACAATTACAGAATAGGTAATAATTCTTTCACACTCGCCAACGTGAGTTTCCATTTTTCTGAAACTGTATTGTCTGTCAGGAATAACTACTGTCAGAAGTCAGAAAATAGGATAGTAATTTCAAATCTGCACAAACTGCTTCCACCGTGCCAGTCATCTCTGAGAATAACAGCAGAAGAAAACAGGAAATCCTGAGACTGTCAGCACTTTTAGAAGAAAGCTAGGAAGCTAAACAATTTAAGGTCTTCCTAGCAATAACTAACATTTATTGAACACATACTATTGAAGTTCTTTAATTCTTATATCTCCCTATAAGGAGATACTTTCCTGTATCTATGAAGGTAAGGAAATGCCTAGGGTCATTCAGACAGTAAGTGGTTGGTGCCAAGATTCACATTCAGGCAGCCTGGCTCTTAGCCACTAAAATGCCTCTCAAGTCAACAATCCAGTTCTTAATGTATGTACTTCATATAAAACTTCAGATTCATTATAGATGAGAATTCCCACTGGAAGAAAAAGTAAGATGCCTACAAATGTCAGAGCAGCATTAGCATACTCCTAGGTGACTAATATTCTTCAGTGATTATGCTGGCAGTTCTTGGTTTAGGAAAAGTACTGATAGAAGAGACATCAGAGAAAATTAGAGCCACAAAAAAATGGGTCATGCAAGCTATTTGGAATTGACCCAAACTATTCTCAAAGGCTTCACTTCCCAGTCTTGCCAATTTGTATGAGATTGGGGTGGAGCTACAGCACTGACTGTGCTGGTTTCCTCCAAAGTTGTCACCCATGCACTTGGCTATCAAGCGGGGGGCGGGGGGGGGGGATCGTGGGGGAGACCAACTTGGTCCCTCTCCTCCAGAAGATGTCACAGACTCAATTCAATTCTCGTGACCTACAACATTACCTGATCCAAATCATTCCGCAGAGCAATCTTGCTGGTTACAAGCTCGTGGGCAAGGTCGTCATTCTCTTGCTCCAGTCTCATGCTGGCCTCCTGTAATCTTCTGTTCTCCCTCTACAGAAAAAAAAGCAACAGCCATAGGTGGATGTCAGCATCTGCATGTACATTAGAAACGAAAGGAACTAATGGGAAAAACAAGCAACAGCAACAAAGTGAACTTTCGTAGGTGTAAAAAGGAGAAGGCGCAAGTGGCACAGGAAGGCAGGATTGCTGTCTGGGAAACAACAGTGAGTTTAGCCAGCAGTGCAGATGCGACTCTACCCAGAGGACTGAACAATCACCCCTCAAACCCTCCAGATAGAACTGAATTATAAAAAGTGAACCACAAGAGCAAAATTTCCAGCCAGACTCCCAATCCCATGAGGTTTTCATGGAGACCTAGAACACAGACAAGCGATTCTTTGTTTGAAGCATGAACAGCAGCTCCACCCTGACTGCAAGAGAGACTGAGAGACACAGTAGGGATGATACTAGACATTTTACCCAACTGTTTTTCCAGGATCAGGGTTCACATTGATTGAGAATATTTAAGAACACTCTAAATCGAGTCAAGATATGTAAGTTCATGATCTTGCTATCAGCTAATTTTAAAGAATTCTTTGAGTAAAGATATTTACTTTTCTGAAAACATATTTTTGTGTTAGTGAGAGCCATACTACCTATAGTAAGTTTCTAAATGATTATTTTCTTTAAACTTTGGATAAAATGATTCTGGGTAAAATGAATTACTGATGTGTTTCTTTTTCCCCATACCCTTGAACTCTCAGGAAAAAAAAAAAACCTGAAACAAAATTATGTGATGAGAGTACCAAGTGACTAATTCTTACTAAGCAATGTGTTTCCTTAACTAACCATTATGAACTTGGTATGTTGACATTTATTTTCAGAATAGCAATTTCGTGTCTTCCATTCCAAAGTATCAAGACTGCTGTCTTTGCTACTGGTGACAGTTACAAGAGATTCAAGAGACGACAGGAAAGACTTCTCGAGATGATGCCTTGTTGGTTTTAGGCCTATGCTCCTAACTGTTTCTGTAAGGGAGGTAAAACCAGAGAAAGGACTGATTAAAAAAGAAGACAGAATACAAATCATGTTCTGGAAGATAGTGCATCAAAGCATACTAGGGGGTGTGAAGTTAATTTTATCTGTGCTATACAAAAAGAAGAGAACCTAATGTGTCTTTTTTTGCTTTTTACTGTTTTTATTTTTAAAGAAAGACTAAAAAACAGACAGTAAGGGGAAAGCTGAGGTTCTCCTGAGGCAGAGGACTCATAAACAGGGATGGCTGGCAAACAGGTTAAAGGACAAACCTGTACTCTGACTATATCTTCTGTCTATGTGTGTTTTGTGTGTGTATGTGTGGGGCCTTGGATGTGAAAAATTCTTTAGAAATGGATCTACCAAAAAAAAATTCTGTATCATTAAATATATTTAGGTAAATTATGGTAGAATTCCAAATAATAGTAAAATACTAGAACAATAATGACCAGAAATACTTATGCTATCTTGTAGGAAAACAAAAGATAAAATGGGAAAATTCTATTTTTTAAACAATATAAACAATATATATATAAACAGGGTCAATGGTAGATTATTTTTAGTATTGTCCTCATCGTTTTTAAATGTTTCCAAGTTATTTACACTGAATATGTATTTGTAACAGAATTTTTTGAAAGTTTTACTTAAAAACAGGCAATTTAGAATGTTCATTTCACTAGGAGAAGAAAGATACTGAAATGAGCAAAAAAAAAATATTAAGTCTACTCCTGATAGAAGGTCATTCTACCCAAAACCACAGTGGATCATCTTTTATGACAAGCTCAATGTAACCTCTGTAAAGTGCTGTCTTGCAAGAGCTCTTTCCCCAGATTCTCTGAGAAGACACCATGTACATCTATCTGTGGAGTCAACTTGTATTCATCAAATTCTGTCTGTTCCCCCAATTTACACAGGTTGTGCCCTCCCACAGGAGCATAATAAATGTGGGAACCAGGCCAGAGCTTCTATGATTAACCTTCTGATCTTTGGAAAGGAGCCCATTTTCTAGCAAAGGCTAGAGAGTTAGTTTTTATTTCTGATACATTCATTACTTCTTTTCATGGAAAGCACTTACATACTTATAGAAAACTTAGGTTTAAAAAAGAAAAAGGTTTCAGAAACTTCAACTAAATTTCCTCCTCACCAGGAAAGGACAGCAACACCTAGCACAATTTCAACACAACATATTTCACAGTGCACATGCTTAGGTGGGGAATTTTTCTCATTTCTTGATAAATCCTTTAAAGAGACCAAGATAAGCCTACTACAATACCTAATCCTATTTCTACTGAAACTGTACTCAAAGAACTACAAGGTACAAATTGCTTCTTCAGCTATTATTTACATTACATTAATTTGGCATAAGTAAAAAAAAATGTCACAATTACCAGTTTTTCAGGTTACGATTACCTGTTCAGAATTGCATTGTGATAACCTCCAAGTAAAGGCACATGATGTTTGTGGGAAAGTACTTTATTAAAGTATTTAAAAACTGTGCCAGGTAGCTAATTCACTTCTAATTAAAAACAAATGTCTAATGGATTATATACTACAGAAGAAAGATGTGAGTGAACTCAGCTGAAATCCTGACTGGTAACTTCTCATTACAATGACTGCTAAAACTTAAAGCCTTCCTCAGAGAGACATACATAAAGGGGTACAGGTGTAGCGGGGGAAAAACTGGGAGAAACTGAGTATCTGAAGATCCCTCAAAAGCAGAATAGCCTAGCGAGTGCATCTACTTGCTTTTGCTTTAGCATGAAGCTTCAGTTTGTGTCTGCAAAGCAAGCCGCACAGTGGGAAGTGTCAGACTCCTGCTCTGCACTCACAGACAAGTGGGAAAGCAAGCTTCAGGGCCAAAAATGCAGTATCGTCCTCCAAAGTATGAGCCTGAGGGTGTCAATGTGTACTCACAAGTCCTCAAGTGCCACTGAGTGCTACTGTGAGACATGGCTACTGAGATGGAGACTTCCTGTGAAGAACTTGCTCCATCCAGACCAAGAATTAACAGAGTGGACATTGCTTAGCTGTCTTTTCCAGCCTTTCCTAAGGAGCCAGAATGCTTTTCAGAATCAACCGATTCAAGAAAAGTTTGTTTTTATTGGAATGGAGAAGGAGGTTGGATCTGATGGCTTAGATAAGGTCACAACCTTGTTTGGTTCATTTTGAAATATTGGCAAGGTCTGCCCATAGGACAGACCTAAAGTCAGCCCCAATAACCTCAGTCTACCCAGAGATAGCTACATGCTGTAAGTTTGCAAAAGCAGATGTGCAGAATGCTTAGAGCCTGTAAACAAAACAGGCAGATTGCTTCCTGTGCCTTTCAGCAAAGCTCATAGGAGACACTGGTTACATAACCCTTAGAACTCACCCTGAGCAGTCTGAAACATACTCCATCTCACACAGTCGGCACCATTTGAACAAAAAGCAAAAGACAACCTTCCTCATTACTTCCTTCCCCTCTTCCATAGAAGATAGATCGCTGGGGAAGTTTGGTTAGTAACTTTTGGGAGGAGGATACTGCATTTTTCAAAGAGACAGACGCTGATACAGACATACATAGATTAAAAACTTACCTCTTCAAAAGTCATAGACCAACTACCGTTTTCAACCATAGGTACCAAAGACAATTGAAAAAAAAAAAAAAGGAATATCCAATGAAATTGTACACCTACTAATACATTTAGGAAATGGCAGTAACAAAAACAGGCATTTGTTAATGCTATTTTTTTGTTCTGTTTTTTCTTAGAGTGTCATATACTCTAAGTTCTCTCTGTGACTCCAATTATTCAAGGAAAGAAAGTATACTTGAGGCAGCCAGTGGGCAAGTCTCAACGCAGGAAGACTCATACTTAAAAACTCCTCCCTCTCCACACTGCTATTTGCAGTTTTCATGACTTAAGAAAATGCTGCCTTTGGAACTATTAGCACCAACAGCATGAGTTGTTTATGCTGTGTTATTAAAGCTGGGTGGAAGGAACTTCCTTGTATGACAAGACCAGAAGCTTTGCAAAATAGTTCAGGCAAAAGAATGAAATTGTTGAGCTAGGGAATGTGAAAGTAAAACCATTCCCACTTCTCACTGGCTTCTGATGGCTGAAGTCAAGGTGAAGTAATCCAAGGGATAGAGAATGTTGTTTATTCCAAGATGAGAAACCAGAGAAATGTAAACTGGCAATCAAAAGAAAATTGACTAAGCTTAAAAGGAAAAAATGATACGGAAAGAGGCGGTTACATAAACTCTAGTAAATATTTTGGGTGTGTTGTCTGCTGCTATGATGAATTCTTGGCACATGTTTTTAACGATATTTAAGGGTCAGGAAAAATGTGTTTTTAAAAGACCCAACACAGTGTCATTAGTAACAACACATTCAATTCTTGCCTAAAAAAAAAAAAAAAAGCAAAAACTTTAAGAGTTGACAACCATCATATTTAAATTTTCAGCAATTTTTTTGGCATACAACGATAAATGTCTTTTATGTTTAAATGTCTATATCATCTGTAAATGAACATTTAAGGAAGTATGGACATTTTAAACTGTTTTATGCCTTCTTTCTTTCCTCATTGGATCCAGTTTTATCTTCTTGTTGGAAATTTTAAATGTCAAACTAAAAACATAATTTTGTTAGTAATAACTGACAGTTGGCAATACCAGACTGCATTTCTTTTAGCATTTAAAAAAACAATCTCACATTATATTCAAGCACAGGGGTCAGCAAACTTTCAATGTAAATTGCCAAATAGTAAATATTTTGGGCTTTGCAAGTCACACATCTATGTTGAAATTACTCAGTTCTGTCAGTGTCAAGTAACAGCAGCCACAGACAATATCTGGACAAAAAGGCGTGGCTGTGTTCTAATAAAACATTATTTACAAAAACTGGCAGTGAGTACACCTTGGCCCACAGGCCTGTATGTGTGGATCTCTGTTTTAACACAGGTAAGGTTTTCAAAAAGCAAATGGGTTACAGAAGCTGTAGAAACATAATAATGTCATATAATTTCCTTAAACAGGAAACAAAACTAAAGGATTGGAGAATTCTGAAGACATCAATAAGCACACTTAGAAACTCTTTTGGAGTGTAACGTATACTTCCCCCACACGTTAAGTGTAACTGAGACAGGGAACCAGCAGCATCAGAAACCGCCTGCTCCTTTTTAGCTACATTGCTTCAGAAGCTTCAAAAGGGCTCAGGCTTGCATTCTTCACCATCCTACAATAACAAATTCACTGTTATCCAAGCTCAAAAAGAAAGTGGAAGCCTTCTCAACTTTATCATTAAGTTATCACAGGCAGACTGAAATAATCATGTCCATTACTATTCATTAAAAGCACATTATTTCATAAAATAAATATTTCTAAAAGTCAGCAATTGTCTCTGTGATATGAAAAACATACTAAAATCTACGCTTATTTTTATTGGTAGAACAGCATTTTCAAATACAGATTATCTTGACTTTCATCAGTAAGGCAGTGCCCAGCAGTGAGGAAAAAAAAGTACTCTTCCCTTTTTTAATGAGTAACAAATTTAGCATAACGTAAGCATACTTATTAGTCAAGTTTTAAAAAAATGTGATAGGATTTTAATAGATATGTAAAGATGGCAGATAATACAAATACAATTAATTTTTACTTCAAGTATTTCACATTATTTTTACTATGCACAATAAAATAGCTTTTAAAAATTATATATGGCAACAGTTGTGCTCCATAAATAATAAGTATGTGCAAGAAAAACTTGGTGTAAATTTAGAAAAATCATTTCCTATTTGGAGTACTTTTTTTTTTTAATGCAGCATTAGGGATGGAGCCCAGAGCCTTATATACTATGCAAGCACTTGACCACCTCCTTCCCCCACCTTCTTTGGGTACCAGGAATTGAATTTGGGATCTTGTGCTTGCCAGGCAGGTGCTGTGCCACTGAGCTATATCTCTGGCCCCTAACGCTTTTTTTTTTTTTTTTTTTTTAAAAGACAATGCCTCACACTATGTATGTAGTTCAGGCTGGCCTTGAACTCACTATGTAGCCCAGACTAGCCATGATCTTGCTACATTCCTCCTGCCTCTATCTCCTGGGTGCTAGCATTACAGGCTTAGGGTATTACACTTCGTTTACATTTCATTTAAAAAAAGAAAAAATTAAGATTGGGATGGTGGTTTATGGTTGTAGGAAGCTGAAGCAAGAGGATTGCTGTGAGTCTGAGCCTTGCCTGGGCTATACTGTGAGTTCAAGGCCAGCTTGAACTACATAGTGAGACCAAAACACCAAAAGAACAAAAAAGATAAAGATTAAGAACAAAAAAGATTAAAATTGGCATGATGGCACATGTCTGTAATCCCAGCCACTTGGGAGGCTAAGGGAGGAAGGTCACAAGTTTGAGGCCAACCTGAACAACTCAGTGAGACCTTTACTCAAAAAATGAAAGTTGGATGTGGTGATGCATAACTGCAATCCCAGCACTTGGGAGGCTGAGGTAGGAGGATCAAAGAATCTAGACTACATACGGAGTTTCACACTAGGTTGAACTCAGAGTGAGACCCTGTCTAAAAAAATAAGTAAAAAATAAATAGGGGTGACATTTAGTTCAGTGGTAGAATACTTACCTATCTATGTCCCTGGGTTCAATCCCTGTATTGCACATACATACATACATACATACACACATACCTACTTACTTACATCCATTCATCCACATATATGTATATACTAGGTCCAACTAACCTCAAGAAGGAAGCTGAACATTCTAAATTTAATTATACTGAACTGAGATAATATATTTCAATAAGAAATTATGTACATAATATCTGTATATGAAGCCCAAGAGAGTGTAAGCATTCCAGATTCTTTCTAGGATTTCCCATTCTGAACAGGTCACCTTTATGGTGCTTTGGGATATTCACTGAATTTAATTAACTAGCTATGTTTTTAAAGGCTTAAATTACATTTATGAAAGTAGTTCTTTAATTAAACAAGAAAAGCATGTCATTCTCCAGAAGTAGATGAAAGCTAGTTTTTTAAATTGATTATATCACCAGAAACTACTTTTCCCCACAATACAAACAATTCATTTCCTAAAGACTGAAAATATTTTGATTTCTGAAGTTAGTATCTGTTTGGGTGTTTGGTTACTAGTTTTGAAAATGTTCTAAAACAGCTATACATACCCATGAATGTGTATTTGCCAAGGACTTGCACAAAAATGAAAATTACTTGATGTATTTCTACACCCACATTTCTCCTCACTTGAAAACAGTTAATACATTTACAAACTGAATTATCAGAGTACATAAAGAATATTACATAAATTTGGTCAGGCACAAGTTCAGGAGGATATCAAAAGAAGTTTAGAATAAATATTTTGTATTTGCCTTCCATTAAGTTTCCTTTCTGTCTTTTAGTACTGTCATGAAATTAAACAGAAAGAGAACACTAAAGGCTACTGGTGGTCATTGTGTGGTTCACTGAGTTTTAAATATAAACAGGCTGAAAGCAGGTGGTACAGGCAGTGTGCACATGTGTTATCTATTCATCTACATAAATTATCTTTATGTGTGTGTATGTGTATTCCATGTACAACATATATTCTACCTAAAATTAATAAGCATTACTAAAAATGAATTATGTCACCCACTTGTGCTGGTCTTTTGCCTACAAATATGGGTACACATAGGATCAATAATCATTAGTTGGCTTGAGTTGTGATAGTAGCAGGGTCTCACTCCTACAAATATGGATTTTACACCCTATCTCTGGTGTCACTTTGGATTCATGAAATAAAAATGATGGGCCAGAGAATCATTTTCTTGCAATGTCTTGCTTGTTTTACAGGGATGGGGAGTAATTTCATTGACAAATTGAAAAATCATGCTTTCAAATGTACAATTCAGTGGTTTTAGCATATTCACAAAGTTATGCAATAATCACCATTGCCCAAATTCACAATATTTTCACCATGCTTACTGTTTTAAGGTTTAAATTTATACCACCATTTTTTCCTTTCTTTGTGGTTGAGATTGAGATATTGAATACAAGTGAATATAAGGAGAGAACCTTAGACTCTGTATGTTTGCATACATCATAAAAACAGGCACAAAGCACATGTTTAGATTAATACCATGAGAAGAGTGACTGTGGAGAAACTCAGTTACACTACTGGGTCTTTAATTCCAACTCTGGATTTTCTGAAATTGTCCTCTCATCCAACTCTTTTTCTTTTTGATACTGGGTCTTGTTATAGTGCCCAGGCTGGTCATGAACTTGTGAGCTCATGATCCTCTTGTCTCAGCTACCAAGTAGCTGGGACTACAGTGTGTGTCACTTATCTGTCTGCATGCAACATCCCTCTAATGTCTGCTACCAGATCCAAGAGAAACAGCATCAAACTTAAATATACTTTAGAATATCCTGTATGTATGCTATATGATATTTCAGAAAAGTGATTATCATTATTTAGAGTATCCCTAACTCCCTTGCCATATGGCAGGTGAGAGGATGGGCAGGGCCCTATAAGCAGTGTGACTCCCATAAGGAGGGGTGTTACTGATCACTGCACTGCCCTCCAAGACTTTCCCTGGTTGTTCATAAACCGGGTTCCCAATCCCAAATCTAGGAATTATAAAGTGCTCATTCCCAGGATAGAGATCTTATTCTTGACAAGATCAAATTTAGAAGATCCTTAAAGGTATTTTCTAAGATATTTTATGGCTCTAATTTAGATAATTATAATTAATTTCTTAAACTAGATATTGATTTTGTGAAGGACCAAATCTGCTGATGGTAGAAACTATGTTGTCAACTATGCTGTCAAACTATGTTGTCATCTATCTTGAAAACGTAATTACAACTTCAGGATTGTAACTTTACAAAATGCATTGCCAGGACAAATATCTAGACATTATGAAAGAGTATAGGAATGTTATATAATATATGACAAGCTATTACAGTACTACACTACAGAGTGTATCTGATATGTGCAAATAAGAGGTCATAATACTGAACTTAACAGTAGCATATACTTTCAAAACAAAAACAAGAAAGTTTAACTGTATATCCTTCAATTATAAACTATGTTGATAATCTTATATAAGTCACTTAAAAAGGAATATATATCATAGTATTTATTTATACATACCTGCTTTGATACTAAAAGGATTTAGGACTCAATAATAGTTTAGTCTCCCCCAGTTTCTGAATGTACAACTTTGGTTTTCATTTCCTTCTTTTCTCTCTTTCAGTTGAAAGCACTGTTCACAAATTTTATTCATAGTTATAGTGGCATTAAAAAAAATCAGAATGATACAATAGTAGGAAGGTTTCATTTGGATCTTTAATAATACTTTACCATTACTAGTTTCAAGCCTTTCTACACCAGTCTGTTATAGGATCTACATTAAGATTGAATTTATTTTAAAATGAAAAAGAATACTTACTGAGGGAATAATGATGCTGGACATTATAAGCACCTGACCTGCTAGGAGTTGCCTACCATAGCTATTCAGAGGATTTTATTATCAGTTCCTAAGCCTGTTCTGTAAACAAGAGGAGAAACACACTGACTAATGTGAGATGATCAGCAACAGCACTTAGGAGAAAAAAGAAAAAAGGGACAGAAAGGGCAGGCCCATTCAGGGTTATATTATTATAATAATTCTTGGATAATTCAGTAGTAAACTCCATAAACTATTAATAACCATACTTAGTGAACACCAACTATGTGCTAAGTACTTAACATACAGCGCCTCTCATCTTCACAATGGTTCACCAAGAAATCATACACATGACACATTTTACACACGAGACATAGGTTCAGTATTTAGTCCAAGATGCTGAACAGTCATAGATATTAAAACCCCCAACTAGGATTCCATATCCTAGTTGGATACATGCTTTAGAGAGCCAGGATTTGAACTCTAGTCTGACTACAAAATCCACACACTCCTTCCATCATGCTCCTCTGTCCACAACTCATGCTACTCAACTCTTCAACAAAGTAAAGACATACTGTGTGACTGCGGTGTCCATGTTCAGCTCTCTAACCTCACAAAGACAACTCTGGTTACAAAAGTGGCGGTCATCCCCCAGTGATTTCGTTATTAATGTCACGACCGTACTTTCTTTAGCAGGACATTTTGGCATTGGCAGGGTGATGATGTGAAGGGGGAGGGAACCACACTGTATGGATCTAAAGAATAAGAGCATGTTGAAGAGAGCCAGTAATATTTCACAAGGAAAAAGTACAGCATTAGCTCCAGGGACCGTATTGCTCAGTACCACTGAAGCAGTCTACCTTCATGAATGGCCCAATTTTTTAAAATACCACAACTAACTAGGATATTAAATTGAAATCACTGAGACTGTGAACTATAGACAATGTCACTGTTATCCATCAATTTGTGGAAATAAACATTGCAACAAACACTGTTACTGTGCTTGATATACCTTTGTGCCTTTTATTTTCCTTGAGTGAGTTTGTATTTTTAAACATTTGCTACAGACAGAGGTCAGTTTGCAACATCCTTGTGTCAGTCTTGGAAAAGTTCACCTTCTAAAAGTCTCTGTGGAAGTGATCATGCACAGCTAAAACAGTACTTTGTCATTTTCCTTTATTTTTTCTCTCATTTTTGAAAGTAGAAAGCCACTTTCTTTCCTTTTCCCTCTCTTTCTCTCAGCTTCTTATGAAGAGTCCCAGTATAATGCAACAGCTTGGAGTTACCTACAAATATACAAACTGAAAGAAAAGAAATATGGTTGGCTACTTGGGAGTCTGAAATGAAGACATACCCGGACAGTTAGCGTGTTCAAACAGCATTTAAGCCAATCAGAGTGGAACAGAGGGAATTGGACTTGGCACAGATGCTGCTACAGGGTAAAAAAGCACTTTGCTGACAGGTGCAAAGTGGATCCCCTACCTTGTATCTATCCATTGGGTCTTCCTGTTGCAGCTGGCTCTCCCGCATTGTCTGATACTCTTTTTCATATTTCTTCAGCTTTTTGGTTGGTACCTGCAAAGTTTGAAGAAGTTCATGTTAGAGAAGGCAGTAAATTAGGAACATTTCTAAATGTTATTCCAACTATGTCTCTAGCATTCTAAAAGAGCATTCCTAACTCAAAGTTAAGGGGGTGAGGGATTTAGATCCTAGAGTAAGGCCTGGTGAACTTTTCCTATAAAGTTCTAGACAGTAGGTATCTTAAGACTCCACACTGTGGGGGTCACAATCATTCTACTCTGCTGTTACTGTACATAAGTTGTCCCAAAAGATGCACATGCAAATAAGTGTATCAAGAAAGCTTTATTTTACAAAAACATTCATAGTTGGCTGTGGATATAGCTCAATGGCATAAGTGCCTGCCTGTCAAGTGCAAAGTCCTGAGTTTGAGTTCTAGTACCAAAAAAAGTCATAGTTTAGTCAGCTCTGTTCAATAATTTGGCTGATGCCATGACCCTGTCTTGTCTTATGTATGTATTTAATAGTGGCATTTATTTTAACTATATGTAGGTATAATTCATTCCTAGTCTTTTATCTTGAAAATAAAAATTATTTTATAGAAATAAATGGAATACTAAATATTTTTAAATGGAGTTAATATACTGAAATGATTCTAAAATTTGATGTTGAAACTTAAATACTAAATTCCATTCCATTTCAGTGTACTAACGGGAATAACAGAAAATAATCTAAACAATACATCATTTTCTTAATAAAATTATCTCATCCTCAAAGATAGTAGTTTACTCTTTCCTAAAAAGACTAGAATCTTACAGGATCTTAAAATTTTAATGATAAACAAGCACAGTACAGCATACAAGTCATAGAATTTGGCACTACGTAAACCAGGGTATGAATGCCCACTACTTGCTTATGAACCACAACAAACAGGTATTTTAGTGCTCAGCCTCAGTTTCTTCATCAATTTGTCTTTGTGTGTGTGTGTGTGTGTGTGTGTGTGTGTGTGTGTGTGTGTGTGTGCTGGGAATTGAACTTAGAACCTTGTGCTTGCCAGGCAGATGCTGTGCTGCTGAGCTATATTCCTAGCCCCCTTTTCTTCATATATTAAAAAGTAAGTAAACACATTTCTACCTCGTAATAGTTGACAGGAGGATCAAGTGACATAACAGAGGAAAAGTATCTAAAATAATGCTTGTCTCATGGAAACTTAAAAATTTTAGAAAAACTACTGTCAAAATTAATTTATCAAACCTATTCTGTTCCATATGACAGATGAAATCTACTTTCAGCCTTTCTTTAGACAATCAAAATTATAAAGTTCCTTTAAATACAAAACTTTTTTTCTTAATGTTTAAATCTCAAAGAAAGAGATTTGGAAAAATAAATTTGTTTTTAAATTATAAACATAGTATTTTCCTGACTTCTTGAAGAATCAATGAAGGCAAGAATGACAATCAGTCTCAGTATCTACTATGATATGTACCAAAGGAATTTGCCTGTTCTAAGCCCTCTACAGGTTATATTTCATATTGAATTAAAATAAAGTATTTGGGGAAAAATATATAATATATAAATATAAAATACGTAATATATACATATATATTACGTGAGAACAAATGCACTAGGGAGAAAGTGAAAGAGTGAAAAGCTCCCAGCATGAGTATGATTATTTTACAGTTTTCCAGATTTAAGGATAGTTTCGGTTCTCTGAAATCAAGCCAGAGACTTTGTTAAAAAGCAAGGACACTGGGATCATTTTCTTAGTCTTTTTACTTTGTATTGCCATCCACAAGCCCCATGAAATACTGCAATTATCTGCTTCTGACTACAGCTGGGAAATTTCATAGTCTCAGTCCAAACCCAGCAGAAGGAATGAACTGTTCTGCAGCCACATTATGAGAATATTCAAATGGCTGATGGGGGAATATCTCCCCAGTCAAAGGAGAAGAGGAGGCACTTTCCAGGGTATAACTGATGGCAAAGCCACTGCTGAACAGTCATTAGGAAACACTGATCCTCGACTGTCCCATCTCCAGAGACCTGCCACAGCACACTGTGACCCACTGGAGTGCAGCAGAAAGGAGGCACCACCCACCAACTGTGCGGCTTTTTCGAAGACCATTAGCTAAAGCAGGAAAGCACACAGATCATGTGCTAACAAGACAGCAGCAATCGTTTCCTTGATTTTGATGGTGGGGGCTCAATTTCCTTTCATTTTCTTTTTTATGTATATATTAATCATATATTCAAAAAACAAAAATAGACTCAAGATCAGTAGCAAATCACTGACACAAAAATGGCACTGAAGCTAAAAAGAAGAGGAAAGAAGTCTCAGGGTTTTAAACTGTGACAAAATATTTCACATATATCCCTACAAATGGGCCAATCTAAAGCACTGAGAAGACAGACTCTACTTATAGTTATTTACCCATCACATCAGAAACATTCTAGTGTTTTGCAGCCAGAATACCATACTACTGGGTACCAGGCTGAATATCAGTCCTGAGTATAAGTATCCTCTACACAGTTCTAAAATGGATCCATTTATTGATGGCTGGATTACATATTGTAAGCTTCTTCCTAGAGAATTCTTTTAAAATCTCTTTTTTTAAATTCTCACTAATACTGAGGTTGTTTTTCACATGTGAAAGAGTTTTCTCTTAAAAGTAACTTGTTATTTATGCTAATGGGTTTATTTCAAAACAAATTTAAAAAAAAATGGGTTAAACACCATTAATAAGCTAATCCTTTCCCATCTGGCTGAGATGCTAGGATGTTTGGCTTCGCCTTGTTCAAGGAAACAGAGCAGACTCCCAGAACAATATGTTGCTAGGAAACCTTCCAAGCTTATTTATCTTGTGTTGTGGGGTGATACTGAGCACCTATCCACAATTGGCACAATGTGAAATGGGAGAAAGAGGAAGACAAGAGAGCTGATATGAAACTCTTGTTATTTATGAGGTGATCAAAGAAAATAGATTATCTTAAACACTATCTTTCGGAACAAAATTGTATTTTCTCTTAGGGAGTGGAATACTGAAGTTTGAAATTGTTTTTATCGAAGGAAGGAATTTTTAAAGAAAACTTCTTCAATACTATTATGCAGCTTTAATTAAAAGAATAAATCTCAAAAATCCCACAACTGTTTATGAATGCAATTAAAAACATTCATCACTTCACTACGATATTTATTAAAAACAACCAAGCAAATAAATAGAAAAAAGATAACCAATGTAGGCAAAATAACCTTAATGAGTATGGTAGGGAACATTTAAATATTCAAGCAAGGTTTGACATTTTGGACTTGGCAAATACATTTTGGGAAGACAGCATTTTAAGAGACAACCAGTATTTATACCTTTTAAATCATTTATGATCTTTAGTGATATTTCACAATGTGCCTGTCCCTGATCTTTAAATTCATATCATAAATAACCATTTACATGGAACTAGTAAATTCAAGCTACAGGGGAGACTGCCTGTGGTGTAAACACTTTCTTTAGGATGAGGAAGCCAAGCAAAAGTGGCCAAATATAAGGAGCCAGAGCAGTGGCCCAGCAATCTGGAAGCTGGGTGGGTCTGGCCCCTTTGAGCCTCTATGCCACTGCTTCCTTTGCCTTGTACTGGACATTTTGCAGTTGAAAAATTTAGTCTTCAATTTTATTCATTCAAATTCTGCCATTATTTTTGCCATATCCAATGACATTTTACTATTTTTCTTTAAATGAACTTAGTTTTTTAAGGCAGGCAAGGTAATACACACCTGTAATTACAGACTTTTGGAGGCTAAGGTAGGAGGTTTGAAAATTTGAACCCAGTCTGGGTAACTTAGCAACTGAGTGAAACCTGGCCTAAGAAAAGAAAAGAAAAGAAAAGAAAAGAAAAGAAAAGAAAAGAAAAGAAAAGAAAAGGGAGGGGAGGGGAGGGGAGGGGAGGGAAAGGGAGGGGGAGGGAAGGAGAGGGAAGGAATAGGGAGGTAGCTCAGTGTGAAGACCCTGGGTTCGATCCCCAACAACCCCACACAAACAAAAAAATAACTTATATTCAACACATATTTATTTTATAAGAAAATAATGTGTCTTATTATATAAGAAAATAAACATCAGTTAATATGGAAAAAGGGTTTCTCAAAAATGTTGCATTCTAACCCCTAGAAGATGTAAATTGCCACCTTGCATGGCAAAATGGATTTTGCAGGTGTGATTAAAATGAAGGACCTTGAGATGGAAAAATGATTTTAGATTTTTGGATGGTCCTAACAAAGTCATTAAACAGGTGACCTTTCTAGACTTCATTCAGAGAAAGATGTGTTACTGCAGAAGGGCCAAAGAAATCTCACACTGCTAACTTTGAAGATGGAAGCAGAATTCCCACAATTAGGAAATGGAAGCATCCTGTAGCACCTGGAAAAAGCAAAGAAATGAATTCTCTCCAAGAACCTCCAAAAAGGAATGCAGTCCTAAAAATGCCTTCATTTTAACCCACTGACTCATGGAAACCTCCCAAACTGTAGAATAATAAATTCATGTTCTTTTAGGCACTTAAATTGTAGTTATTTGTTATGGTAACAGTAAGAAACTAAACATATTAGAAGTAATATCTACTCTAAATAAAGCTATTAAATGTTTACAAACAAAAAGTGGAAACTCCCAATGATGATCTGAGTCCTATTCAACTGTTATCAGGAATTATAGGAAATAACTAGTAACAGAAGTATTTCAGATTTTGGAATATTTGCACATACAGGGAGTAATCAAAAGATAAGGTAAATGTTTATATAAACAATAAAATAACTTTAAATCAAGAGGAAGCATTTTGAATATTCTGAGAGGGAGTAAAGGCAACATGTCTTTTACTGTAATAAACATTCACGACTTTTTTTTGTTTTTTTTTTTGGCTTTTTGAGATAGGGTCTTACTGTATAGTTAGGATTGGCCTTGAACTCATTATACAGCCCAGGCTGACCTTGAACTCACTACAATCTTTACACCTAAGCCTCCCAAGTACTCAAGTGCTGGAATTATAGGTGTGCACCACCAAACCCAGCTCACTGTATTTTTTTAAAAAATCATGTATCATCAATCAACCATTTGCAGCAATTTCAGTTAAATAAAAATACTGTGATGTGTATGATGTGCTCTCATTCACCTTCTTCACTGAACCTGACACCATGTAACTTCTGGCTTCTTCCTTACAGTAAAAATGTCTGGAAGGATAAATATTTTGAATTCAGGACAGCAAGGTAGCTATGACATTGCAACTAAAGACACAAAAGAGGACTTGCAGAAGTGCTTCAGAAAGTGGTAAGAATGATGGGATAAATGTGTTCAAAGCAGGGGAGAATATTATAAAGGGGATAGAGGATCATGTGTCTTTTACTGTAATAATTTTTTTTTATTTTAAAGAGAAAAAAGATAAAACAAGCCGGGTGTGGTGGCTCACGCCTGTAATCCCAGCACTCAGGAGGCTGAGGCAGGAGGATTGTTGTGAGTTCGAGACCAGCCTGGGCTACAAAGTGAGCTCAAGGCCAGCCTGAATTGCATAGCAAGACCCTGTCTCCAAAAAATAAATAATAAATATAAATAAAACAAAAATTTCAAAACACAATAATTAGAAGGTAACAATGGTTAATACATTGTATATTGTTATCTTTAAATCAGTTACTCAGAGTAAAAGCTGCCTTTAACTGTCAGAACAATACTAGCACAAACCTTTCTCTTTAATGAACTCAAGAGAAATCAGCAGTGTAACTATCTTAACTATCATATGCATATATATACATATTATTTCTTTTAGCTTCTCACACTAAGGAGACAATACAATGTTTATACATGTGAGTCTGATTTGTTTCACTTTTGAGTATGGTCTCAAGTTGCATCCACTTACCTATAAAAGTCTCAAGTTTATCCTTCTTTATGGCTAAGTAGTACTCCATTGTATTAAAATACCACATCTTTTTTTTTATCTTGGTTGATGGGCATCTAGATTGCTTCCAAGATCTAGCTATTACAAATTGTGCTACTATATACATGGGTGCATATGTATCATTGTGGTATGATGTTTTTAATTGTAATGAATTTTTAAAAATTAAACATTCACTTTTTTATCATACCACATATATCATGAGGTATCTTGGGAACGGGAACCAAATATAAAAATGAAATTCATTTATGTTCATATATAGCTTACACATAAAACTGTAAGGTGATTTTATATACAATACTTTTAATGCACTTGTATTTTAAATACATATAATTTATGTAACATTCATATAACATGTCATATGAAGTCATGTGTGGAATTTTCCATTTTTGGCATGTGTCAGCCACAATGCCACAAGTTTCAGATTGTGGAGGATTTCAGCTTTATGATTTTCAAATTAGGGAGGCTCAATGTCCATATACAACTTTCTTCATTGCCTGTTTCTCTCATTTAATGTATGTATTTATTTTTATATGGCTCAGATAAACTGAGTATGTATTAATTATGTGGTATGTTAATTTTAAATAAACTTGCCTTAATAATCTTTATCTTGCTAATAGTGCTTACCAGAATAATCATTTTATTATGTATTTTTACTGTCACTATCTTGACAGTATTAATTTTTTTTTTTTTTTTTTTTACCGGTACCCGGATCGAACTCATGACTGCGTGCTTACAAGGCAGGCGCTTATGCCACTGAGCTAAATCCCCAGCCCCAGTATTAATAAAGTTCACCTAGATTATTTTTAACAAAACATTTCTTATCTCACAAATATGATTCAGATTTCCTGATTAGCAAATACAATCTCTGTATATTTAGATCAAATGATCTTAGCTGTGGATAGTCAATGTCATCAATGTCCTCCTGACATTGTGACAATTAAGATGCCTCTACATTCTTCCAAATTAAGGGTAGATGCTGAGGGCTGAAGGTTTGAAGGGCAGATGTTCAGTATGGGATCTGTACTGAAATCATCAAGGTAGCCTGTCAGTATGCAGGGAAGAGGCCTCACCAGATGGCAAGGTTTTAGCATTGTACTGGTGTCTTCTGAAGTCCATATCCCTCAACAGGTTTTGATCAATAGTAAATGGCATTTTAAAATGTGTCATGTCAAAAAATTTCACAACAGTTTTACAATGATAACTTAGAAAAATATATATATTTAATCTTTCCAACAAGACTATTTAGCAAGTGTTACTCAGATTTTACAAATAAGGTGCTCACACTCTAGACGAAGTACCAAATACCACGTACTTTCAAAAACACAACAACAGATGTTCATAAAAGGTACAAGGGTGATCAAGGGGAAATCTCAGGGAGGAGGAACATCTCAGTAAGAATTTTCATTACAGTTTAACTGGTTTAGTTAAGTTTCCTTGCCCAGTTGAACAATATAAATACTTCTCCTGCTCAAAATTAACACTGGGCCATTAGCTCCTAAGAGTTGTTATTCAGGGCTTAAGGATTCTGACTCTCCATTTTAAACAAAGAATTCTTTAAAAATTGATCAATGGATGCAAATGCTGATAGCATAAATTACTGTTTATATTTTTAAAATCAGGGTGGTATGAACTCAAATTAATTTTTTTTTAAGTAAATGTTTTTGTTGCTTATAAATTCAAGGGCCTAAAAACTAAAGGAACAAACATGTTAAAGGTGCTTTTGTTCACTCCAAATAATTTCTCAGGATAAATATAAATTATTCCATTTAGTAAAATCATTGGATTTAAAAACAGATTAAAAGTACAGCATCACATTCCTTTGAAATTGGGGGTGGGGCTAGGATTTTCAAGTCAGAGAGAATTTATCCAAAATCCAGATAATGGATTAGTAGCAACAGAAATTCTAACACTTTGCCATAGTATCATGGACTTGGGAAAAGTAAATGGAAAGGCATCAAGAAGATACTTGGGAAAGAAGAGAGACCATGTCCTTTAGGTTTTACCTAATCCTCTTTCTATTGGTCAGCAAAAAATCTACATTGACTTTTTTTAGCTTCTGGCACTAAGGAACTGTTGGTCAATGATATTTTATTCCATAAGATTAAATAAAAAAACCTTCATAGAAGAGTCTATGAATGATAATATCAAGTATATTTTAATACTTTAGGAGCATAACAGTTTAAGCAAGTAGGGATAGGGAATGTATTTATTTCTAACTGCAACTCTAACACACATCCCAAGGCCTACAGACATCCAATTACTAGTATTTTTTTCCCAGATTGGCACTAAGATGTAATCTACAGTGCCGCACTTGTTTTTGTCTCCTTAGAGGTATCTAGCTTTCCCAATTACTCAGGCCTACTGTGCATACAATTGTGACAAGTTCCTGGACTCAGTCACGAATAAATTACATGAGGATAAGAGGCATCTTCCATCATTCACAGCTCACTCCAGAAGGAACAGTGCTCATCAAAGTGTCTGTGGAAGCTTTGAAACATTGATTTCTACTTCCTTTACCACATTCAAAGTTGTCCTGTCTGAACGTTATAGCAACTGTAATAGACTCCTGCATTTACAGGATCTGCTTATCTGTTTATTTATAGTTACTCTTCTCTAGTTCTATAAATCTAATTTTGCATACTATTTTTGTATAACTGCTACTTTTGCTTTAGAGTTCTCTTCTCAATAAGTAATCTCTAAAGCAAAGGAACTTTTGCATTAAGTGTGGACAACTCCCAAATTTAGTCTCCAGACTAGAACTTCTATGGAGCTAAACCTACATATCTAACAGCTAATTTTGTATCTTCATTTGGATGGCTCACATTTGAGAAATTTTAAACCTGGACTCATGCCCCACCCTGAACCACTACCTACTCTTCATCCATTATTTATTTTTCATTAAGAAGTTTAAGTCAGAAACTGAGCGGTCACTTTTGACCACTTCCCCAGAGAAACTCAAGACACCCAGCCTCTACACAGTACACAGCATGCTTCCCAAATGTAGTTTCGTCTTGGCATCTCCCTTTGAACCTCACTGGCAGTGTCCTGGCTCAAGCCATAACTGCCTCTTCTCAAGAGTACTGTGATAACCAGCAAACTGGTCTGCTAACTCCATGCTTGCTCTACTGCAAATCTCACTATATGAGCAGCCAAAGTCCTTTTATCAGATGGAAGTCTGATGTCACCCTCCTTCCTAAAAATGTTTAACTGCTTCTCTTTACATTCAGGAAGGAAATTCCTGGCATGGCTCTGCTGGTTCCAGCAGATCTGATCTCTGCTTCTTCCTCTTACCCTCATTGTCCACATTTTATAAACAGCAAAAGGTGATCATTAGAATTTCTTGCCCTATTTAATTCTTCATCTCGTATTTTTGAAATACTTTTATCTGTACCTCATTTTTATAGTGCAGATATGCTGTGGGTGGTAGTGCAAGACTGTCATCCTGGCACTTGGGAGGCTGAGGCAGGTGGATCACTTAGTTCAAAGCTACCCTGGGCTATATAAGGAGCTGCCAGCCTCAACTACAAAGTGAGACTCTCTCAAAAAAATTCCCCAAAAAGCAAAACAACCCCCCCACCCAAAAGCCCATAAAACAACCACAAAAAAAAAAAAATCCTCAACTATAGTGCAGGTATATAATTTATCACAAAATGACAATATATGTGTTGGAGGTGTGTGCACAACTGACTTTTTCTAACACAGATGGACAACCAAAGAGTCTGTAGTCTTTGCTCCAGCCACACTGGACTTCTTTTACTTCCTTTAATATATCATGCATGCTCTGCCCTCCCTCAGGCTTTTGCCGGGCCAGACACAGTGTGTTCACAGCATGATTCCGAATAAAAGATCTGAGGTGTAGTGAGGCACTGTTATTTTTACAAAGCTCCCCAGGCAATTGTAACACATGGTCCATTTGAAAACTGATGCAGGAAAACACTGAGTCCCAGAATGGGAGAATTCCAGGGCATTCATCAAAGTGCCTATGTCAAGGACAGATAAGACAGCATTTTATGAATTAGTCTCAAATTACAACTACCAGTTTTTGAAGGAATATCCATTCTGAGTTTCAAACAACAAATTTACAAATAAACTATAAGACTTAAGAGGTTTATTCTCAATGTTCTAAAGTATTTAAAGAATCTCTCTCTCTCTTTTTTTTTTTTTTTTTTTGAGACAGGGTCTCACTATGCAGTTCAGGCTGGCTTTAAGCTCACTTTGTAGCAAAGGCTGGCCTCGAACTCACAAAGATCCTGGTGCCTCAGCCTCTTGAGTGCTGGGGTTACTACAGAGCCTCTTTTTAAAGACGGGAAGTATCATACTCCAAGAGCAATGATTTGAGCAACATAATTTTTCTTCCATACTGTGACAAGTTTGCATTTGAAACTCTGCTCTGCCAAATACTAGCTATATAATTTTTATAAGCAATTCATTTAAGCCTCTTGCTCAGAACATCAATTTTTTATGTTTTGTAATGGAATAAACAACAGTTACTACTACGACCATCTCCTCCTATTGAGCACATAGTACAGGTCACAGCACTGGGCTACGCACCTGACATATACTTGAAGCCTCATAAAAATGAGCTGATGTTACTTCATCCATCTCATGAGGTAAGTACACCACATAAGGCTAAGTAACATGCACAGGCCCCATAACAAAGTCAAATTCAACAGGCCTTTGTGATACCCCGCTAAAGCCTTAACTTTAGCATATCATCATCGGAGCTGCTGGTCATCTAGGTGCCACACCTGGTTCTCAAACACAGGGCCTCTATCAGACTTTTCAGTAGCATGCTGAGGAGAAATTAACCACTCGACCCAAAAAATCAGTAGTGTTATTTTAATACCTGAGCGGGAGTTAACGATCATAAAATATTTGTCATATTACCGGCCATTAAAAACATGAATACCTGCCAGGTATGGTGGCATATGCCTATAATCCCAGCACTTGGGAGGCTGGGGCAGAAGGACCACTATGAATTTGAGGTCAGTCTAGGCTATATAGTGAGATGCTGTCTCAAAACAAAACAAAACAGCCATCTTTATCCTGATAGTTCTGGTCAAGCTAGAAAAAAAGAAAAATAATATCTGGAATGGTTGACTCAGGAATGTAATTCTGGAGAAGCCTGCTTAAAATTCCATAAAGTCTTAAGAGGCACAGGCTGAAATGATGTATTCTCCTCCTCCCACAACCTTCTGAAAAAAAAAAAAAAAACAGAACAAAAAAGCATTGAAGGCATAAAACACTTTGAGATTTACAGCTTAGAATAAATCACCTTAAAGTATTGGATTCAGTTAGTGCTCCCATGGAACATGTTCTAAGGCCTGCACCTCCAGAATGCCCTCTGTACGCATTATTTCCTATACTTCCGCATTTTTTTCTGTGTCCACTGTGTCTCATACTGATTAAAATAAATAATGCTGAGCTCTTTTTTCACTCACCAGTAACAGCTGCTGTGGGATTATAATTATTTCTTTTACTGATTTTTAAGTCTCTTTTTCTTAGATTCTTTGAATTTGAAGGAAAGGGAAAAAAGACATTTAGACTGATTTTTTTTTTTTTTTTTTGCAATACAAATTGGTTATTCTCACTTTGGGGCTAAACTATGAAAATTGTGATTCATTTAAAAATTAAGAAGCAATAATATCTTTAGTTAGTGTATGATGTGAACATTTTCATTCCTTTTCCTTTTGGGAGAAGCACTCAAAATCTACTGTAATATCTTGAGTAATATTTCATTTCTAAATAACCTTTAGATTAGAAACTTATCACTGAGAAATTTTAGCATAGTGTGTGAAGAACAACAGAATGATAAGTACTAAAAATGAAAATTATAAAGTTATATATAATAGTTACATAACATTAAGTTTGGCGACATGTTGGATGGTATAGGTCTGATTTCAGGGTATAAATTAATCAGATGCAGTCCCACAACTGGGCTATGGAAGGCCAATAGAGCTATGTATTTGGAGTGAGCTAACTGAGCTTATTTGGAACTAGACAGTGAAACAGAAGCCAAAGAATGAAGAGCTAAGTAGGACACTATTCTCTATTATTATCAAATGCTATACTCATTTTCATACTGCTTCTGTACCACATGAGTGCTAAGAAACCTGAAACAGTATTTGTATGGCAGTTGTGTTGACAATTAGATCAATGGTAAACATACGCCTTGCTAAAAATACCCACAGTAGGCAGAAGACTATAGACGTTTATACAGTAAATTTAACTTAAGACTAATGTATAAGACAATATATGTAAATCTATTACACAGATTCAGCTTTACTAGGCTAAGGAGAAACAGCTGGGAAGAGAAACAGTTGCTTTTACTGTATTCATCTACCTTCAAAGGCAGCAAATATAAGCGGTTAGAGGTCATCACCAACAGTATTACACTGCATTATGACTGAATTAGCATTTTAAAATATCAATTTCTTAACAGTGAAAGAAAAACATCTCAACAATTTTGCAAATCAAAAACAAAAAGGGCCAGCTCAGCGGCAATAAGCGCCAGCCTTGTAAGTGCAAGGTTGTGAGTTCAATCCCCAGTCAAAAAAAAATCAAAACCAAAAAAACCTACCTATTCATTTATTCAACAAGTATTTGTTGGCTATTTACTATGCATCAGGCATAGCCATCCCAGGTCATATGTACAATCCATCCCTTCAAGGAGTTCATAGTCCAATGTGGAGAAAGACTTAGAGAAATAATCACACAATTTAAATAAATACTTATTGACAAAGTAAATTAGGTGTTCTAAGACATAAAGGTGGAATGACAACAGTGCTGAGCTCTGAGTAATTCAGCCAATGAATGAGTAGGGAGAAATAGTGTTCTGGGCACAGGAATTGATGAGTACAGCATAGAAAAAGGCAAGGCCAGCTATACAACTTACCAGCTCAGTGTAAAGGAAAATCAAGGTCCCTCACTCAAAAACTAGCAATTTCAAGATGGTGATAGAGCATTAAACCAAATGTAAGGAGTTGTGTGAAATGCACAGGTCATCCATGAGCCCAGCTCTGGGCAAGATGGATCAGGCATGTTTAGGACTGCAGACCAGTTGTTGGAGCATAGCAAGGGGAGGAATCAACAAGTGAGGACGAGAGGTATGAGAAGTACACAGGCACCACTGCAAGGTAGTGCCTGCAAAGAACCATCTAAACAGAGCGCCTACTATGTCTCCTGCACCACCGACCTCAAAGAGCTGCAAAAGAGCTGTTACATAAGCCAGGTGGTTAGGTAATTATTCAGCTAGTGCTGACAGTTCTTCTAAGGAGCTTATAAATAATTCTACAATTTAACACAGAATCTGCTAAATCCCCAAGAAAGTTATAAGCACTATTTGTGGGAGATGCATAAAGATTACTCACTTGAGGTAGGGAACTGAAATCAACATCCTTTTTCCTTTAGGGCAAAGATTTGACCCTACCACTGAAGGAACAGCAAAAACATCCAGCACTGTCTGTGTCTCAGGCATTGTGCTTCATATGTAGTAACTGAGACCCTGCAAGGTAGGTGTTAGTATAATCCTCAGTGTATAGGAAGGGAAACAGAGGTACAAAGGGCAAATTACTTGCCCAAGGTAACATATCTAATATGATGGAGATCCATTCAAATCCAGGCAGTTTGGGTCCAAAGTCCTTCCCCTAAATTATATTCTATCATTTTACTAACTACATGTTTTGTTTTGTTTTAAAATCTGTATTCTATAATTGCTCCTCTAATTATTTTTCTCAGTCTGTTGTCATTTCAATCTTTTTATCTACTTAGTTATTTACATATACTGCTTCAAATTGGCTAGGAGATATAAAACAATAAAAACAGTTGTTTCAAGGAATTACACAGCTTTATCATCTACTAGATCTCAACTTTTAGAGCCATATGGCAGGAGCAGCAGTATAAAACACACTTAGGACTGAATTTCTGAAAGACAACAACATAGATAACACTACTTTTCTCTGTTATTGATGACAATCCCAATCTTTGTATGATGGCCAACTACTTTAAGCACAATTTTGTTGACTTGCTGGAAACACTGAACTGTACATTGATGGAACTCTGGGAATTCATTCATTGGCTTTCAGTGTCCCCATGGCCCAATGCCAGACCTATTTTTTTTTTAATTTTTTATTTTATTTTATTTATTTATTTTTTTGCGGTACCAGGGATCAAACTCATGACCTCACGCTTGCCCGGCAGGTGCTTATGCCACTGAGCTAAATCCCTGGACCGCCAGACCTATTTGTTACAGAACTGTGAAGCACATGGATGTGCTCATTAATCCAACAAAAGTCTACTGTGCACAAGGCACTATTCCATTTGCTATGTGGGAGATAAGTTTATTAAGACTTAACAGTACTTTAACATTTTATTATAACAGAAGATCAGCCTCAGGTTACCATGGTTTAGAGGAGAAAGCTTTCACAAACTGATCAAGAGATTTAGATGGATTTTTAGGAGAAATTGGCATGAAAGAACTGTCATACAACTGACCATTCAAAACTGTTAGGATTTGGGGGGAGTGGAGCAGTGTAGATATCAGTTGCTTCCATGGGTTAGAAAAAGGCATGGCAGAGGTATCTTCCACACTACCTTACTATTAGATAGAAGCATCTGTTAGGAGGCAGCCAACAGGCCCTGTGTAATTCATTTCAAAAGTCATTCTGCAAGTGTTAAGCTATTTGGCTTGCCAAATCTTACATGCAATTTATGCAAAAGACCCTGTATAGTATTTCTAACCAATCCAATTCAAAAGTACTTCTGTCATCACTTATGTTAAATAGAAAAAGCCTCTGGTATAGATTCAAGTATAAGTAGATTAAATTTACAGCAATTAACTACTAATTATGGTCTTTGGAATGCCAATCAACTACTCCCACACTCAGAGTGCTACCCCCATCCCATGTTAGTGTGCTTCCAATGTTAATTACAATCTTGTACAAGGTACACATGAACACATTGTAGGATGAAGAAGTTTCATGTAAATTACAGACAAGTAGCACCACCAGAGGCATGTAGGGTGCAAGATCTTCCACATGGAGAGAACAACTCAGTATTGCTTATTTCTTTCTTCAATCCATAAAGAAGGAAAAGTCTGAAGGCAAAGGCATAGAGCTAAGAAAAATACGAGCCTACTAACTGTGCTAAGCAGTTATGTTTGTCTAGGTGGGGAGCGAGAAGACCTGGCACAGTGCACCTACAGAGTGGGCTGGAAGGAATATACTTGAGCCATACTGTAGATGATCTGGGTTCACCTGAACCTATTCTGGTAGTTTTCAGTTAGTTACCACACTTTCTGAAATAAAAACCAGACACATGGTTTAACAGATGTTTGCATCCATCATGGATATGAAAAGCAATTAGAAATATGAAAGAACTCAGAAACAGCAAATATTTTTGGATTGTTTCAGTGACTTACAGGATTTATTTGTCAGAATATATGACATTAGAACCCCAATTTAAAAAAGAAAATCTTGTTAAAGTGATGTCAAAAAGTCACTTAAGGTTTTTATTTTACTTATCTTGTAAGTCCTTTATGTATTTAATTTTATTTTAAAGGGAATAAAATGACAATAAAATGAAACAAAACAGTGATGAGACAGTAGGAAATCTACAATAGTTACTATATTGCATGCTGTTGTCCTCTAAATAGTTGGTCAGACTACCGAGTTTAGGCTGGCTCAGAGAAGGGGTTTCTGCCTGGTTCAAGCTCCAGCTGGCTCACAGGTGAGGGCTTAGCTGCCTTCCTGGTTTTCCCTGGTCCATACACTGGCTGGTTCACAGGCCAAGGCTTAGTTAGCTTCCTTCCTGGTTCTCTCCAGTCTGTGCTCCACCTGGCTCACATGCAGGAGTGTGGCTGCCTTCCTGGTTCTCCCTTTTCTGAGGGCAGGCTGCCTCACAGGCAGGGGCTTAGCTTCCTTCCTGGTTCTCCCCAGTCTGCATTCTTCACTTAAGGTTTTAAAATGTGATATTAGGGCTCAGTGCCAGAGGACTTGCCCAATATTTGTGAAGCCCTCTGATCCCCAGTATCACAAAAATTAAAATAAAATAATAACTGTACTTTTAAGAATATTAATCTGGAAGTGGTATATATGCTAACCTCGCTAGAAGAGCAAAGAAAATGAGACAGTATCAGTTGAGAACATTTAGAAAGTTATAAAAATGGATATGAACAAAAGCTGCTGTGAAGAAAGCAATAGTAGATGTGGAAAGGAAGAACTAAGAAAGGTTTTGTTTTGTTTTGTCTTTGTCCTTTTTTTTTTTGTACTAGGGATCAAACTCACAACCTCACACTTGCCACTTGGTGTCTTTGCAGCTGAGCTAAACCCCCAGACCCTTGTCATTTTGAGACAGGGTCTTGCTATGCAGTTCACGCTGGCCTTGAACCTACTGTGTAGCCCGGACTGGTCTTGAACTTACAATGATCCTCCTGCCTCAGCCTCCCAAGTGCTAGGATTGCAGGTGTGCACCACCACACCTGGCAAAAGAAAGACTTTTTTTTTTTTTAAACGGGTTTGAATTTACAACCTTGCACTTGCCAGGCAGGCACTTGTGAAAAGAAAGATGTTTAAAGTAAGTCTTCCCCAATACTTTGTTTGGTCAAGTCCCCTCCTTGAACTTTTTCAGAATAACTGTATACCCCTCATTTAATAATCACATATGGCTGGGAGAACTTTTTCCATAGCATGGATTTTCTTAACCCCATTGGTATGCCTTAAGGCAAAAATCCTTACACAAACTTAGTTATCTAATTTATCATGAAACTGAATACCTAGTTGTTGCCTAGTAGATTTATTCAGATTAGTATATTCTTAGTGTCTGGTATTTCAAATGGAATTTGTTATTTAGAGTATTAGAATAAAATGGCACAGATGAAGACTATACCCACATATTTTCCTGGAGTATAGGTATTGTAGGAGATATGTGATGACAGAGTTGATAAATGAAAAGACATAGAAATCCACTTAACGTAGGATATTTTTGTTACCGAGATTAGAAAATTGTGATAACCAATTAAAATAGCAGTTTTACCTGATATGTTTGACAGAGTCAATAATTATCTCTACTCTGTAGGGTAATGCCTAAAATAAGGCATAAAAATGAAACTTTGAGAATTTTGTCTGTTATACAGTTAAGTGTTTCCTAAAACAAAATGCATTTCTTTAATCTAGGAGGAAACAAATAAAAACACCATAATGCTGAATTCTTAACATGAAAAGTAAAAATATACCTAACAATAAAAGTATGTTGAAGATAATTCTCTAAAACTTGGTTGAAAATAATGTTGAATCATTTTTTATGTGCAGGGTAGATCAAATGAGAACATATTTGAAATTATGCTTGGTCATACACAGGTAAAGAAAAAGCTGTAGGACCCACTTGTTTTGCGTTTCTTTATAAGGTCCACTCACTCTAACATACACTTGAAAGACTGCTCTCTAAAGTTTGAGTGGGGTGGCATTTATATTCCCATTTCTATGGAAACTGTAAGGCAGCAGAGAAAGTAAGGTATGAGGAAATATGTATTTGAACACCCACTTCCCTTCCACCCATCCAGCCCCCTCATTTCCATAGAAACAGAAGCTGAAAGACCTTCTCAGAAGCCCAAGTGAAAGCTCACTCCTAGACTGCAGCTGTTTGAATGTCAGCTGAGAGCTGCAAATGACAGTGTATGGCTGCTGTTAAAATTTTTAAATGATGTTTTCCCTAATAAATTCTCCACTGTAATATTTACTAGGGAAAACTGAGTATAAAGCTAGTGAAAATAAGAACACTGGAAAGAATTTTTTTGAGGCCTTGTCTGTTGCTATCTTTTATAATTCTGATATCATTTATCATTTTTAAAAGAATGACTGTAATAGGAAACGCAGTGAGATGAAAGTACACTCATCAAGGATGTCACAAACTTTCTCCAAGTGGTGAAGTGAAAAAAGTTCTGAGAAACTAATTAAACTGAGAGCAAATGGAGAAGGGGAGGAAAAGGGATCTAATTTAACATTCAAATACTATTCAATTATAATCTTATCAAAAGAAACTATGTGAAAATTGTCAGCTACATCCAGAATTGGAATGCTGGCCCGCTAAATTTGGCAAGAGATATACACTGCTTTCGGAGTGAATTTTATAAACATACAGTATTGCAATCCAAAACACTGGTTCCTGTGTTTGAATAGTGAAGTATACCTATGTTGCTTCAGCTTCTATAGTTGAAAAACAGGTCAGAATTGGCTAACTATTCCCCTACCCCATATATACAAGGTCTTTACAATATATATGTTGAATGTTTTATAAGGGAAATCTGTGCTATAAGCTTTTGGTTTTATGGTAAATATTCTCATTGCTAACGGAAATGAATCCCATTCCATGAAATACGGGAAGGTTGAAAAAGAAAAAATATATTTTTGTTTTACATTTCCATAACTCAAATTTATCTCTATGGTATTTTTTTACTTTTTATAGAGAAGTTGCTATCCCAAATTTATTCCTTATAATTCTACTCAACACATGCCTCACACAAATACAAATGCTGTTGATTTCTAATATAATTCAAATGAATGGTGTCAAGAGCATTAGTCAACAGAATAAGAGGAAGTATTCCAATAAACTTGTGGAGTCTAAATGGATTTTTTATTCTTATCACAATTTCCAGAGTGACATCTCCAAGACAAGAATATGAGAATAAAAGTTCTCACTGTTGATTCAGGAAAAATGTAATTCTGTTTATTTCAAGAAGCACACACTGAAGACTTACTTACAACTTAGTACTAGGTACTGGTAATATCTATATTTATAATAAGATATTCATTTAGATATCTTTTTTTTTTCAGTACTATGTATTAAACCTTAAACCCTGCGCCTTTGCATTGAGCTATATCTCCAGCCTTTTTTAGTTTTTAAGTTATTAAGTTGTCCAAACTGGGCTCAAACTTGCAATCATTTTCCCTCACACTCCTAAAATACTGAGATTACAGGTATGCCCACAATACCTGGTTGTATCAGTTTTTGTTTTTGTTTTTTTTAAATGGCCAGGCATGCAGCTCAGCACTACAGTGCATTCCTGGCAAGCATGAAGGCCTGAGTTTGATTTCCAGAATCCCTTCACCCCACCAAGGCACTGCTAATTTTAATCATGCAAAACAAATATGGTACTTCTTTCTCATCCTTCACTACTGTACACCTTGATGGTGGTGAAGGTTTACCTACACGAAATAAAAGTGAGTTTAAGGACACAATATGGGACCTAAGCAATCAGTAAATTCTGGTACTTTCCAATTCTCAATGACTCCCGAGTTTCTTCTTCCCTTTAATCAAAGTAGTTTTTCAGAAGCCCTTTGTTGTCTCTATAAAGTGTGGGATAATTTAGGTTCATTAATATAGATGGAAACTATTAGGAAATTTGCCAAGTTAAAGAATATTTTAATTTAATCCAAATTGCTTTTTACCCTCAAAAATCATCATTTCCTTGGACTTCATGTTCTCAGCAATTGTACTTTCATCACTAATAGTTGGCTTCTGATCTATTTTTCACTCATGAACGAAATTAGATTTAAATCTACATGCACAAAAGACAACTGGGGTCATTAAGACTTATTCTTTAAAGAATCTCAGGACTTCTACCAAATTACAAAATGTTACAGTGTCACAGTTCTTAAAGGAAATGTTGCAAAAATATTTAAAACACAAATGATAAATTCACGATACATTTACACAAAAATCTATTAGGTTACAATTTTCTATGCTTTTTTATATTTCCTTTTTCAAAGCTAACAATTTCTTGAAATATATTTTAAGGAACTATTTATAAGTGAAAATACATAGGAACCAGACAAAACAGATAAAATCCATACTAAATGATTTTTTTTAATCTCATAGACTTTGTAAATGTGATTTAGCATATACTTATTTGTTTTAGTCTGGAACAAGTTAAAGTACTATACTTAGAGATTCTCAAAACTAATCACACAAACTCAGAAACTGAAATCACAGACCATTTACTTACTTTAAACATGTGAAGCATATTACTGACACTGCATAAAACAGAGAGCTGGGGATATAGTTTAGCAGTAGAGCAACTGCAAGGCCCTGGGTTAGATTCCCAGTACCACAAAAACAAAAAATAAAAATATCTGAAACAAACCTGTAGCCAGTATATGACAGTAATAGTTAATTAATTATTCATTATATCAGATATGAGATTAAAAACTGTATAATTTTCATGGTTTTGATATGATGATCTTTAGTTTAAATTTAAAAAAAAAGAAAAAGGAGGGCTGGGGATTTAGCTCAGCAGCATAAGCACCTGCCTGGCAAGTGTGAGGTTGTGAGTTCAATCCCTGGTACCCCTCCCCCAAAAAAGAAAAAGAAACATTCAATTCTTCCATAATTTCTTGATTTTTCCTCGAAGACTGGGCTTTCCATGGATGAATGGTAGCTTGAATTGGAGAGCTAGTCCAATCCTGAGCCAGGTGAAAAACTTTAATTTCTGGATGGCTCCAAAACCCCAAGAAAGGTCCAGCGGCCTTGCTGGCCTAGGAGTCCCAACATGTGAATATGCCTCAGAATCCACTGGTGGGCTTGTTAAAGCACACATTGCTGGGCTCCATTTTGAGATTCTGATTCAGATGGAGACTAAAGATCTGCATTTCTAAAATGTTTCCAGGTCTTTCTGATGATCTGAGTTTGATATCCACAGAGTGGCAGGCTGGCGTGTGTGTTTCAGAGCACAAGCAGAATGAGGAAGGCGTCTGAGGGAGGCGTCTGGGATGAGGAGTTACAGCAGGGTGAGGAGACTGTTTACATAATTTAGGAAGGCAGACTTGGCACATACAGAGTTCAGAATCCAGATTTCTGATTGTCAGAGAAGGGAGTTTTAATAAAGAAAACTAATGGACAAAATATAATGAACTTTATGGTGTTAGATTAGAAGGGAGGTAACAGTGCAGCCAGCTTTCAGGCATATACAGTTAAGAGTAATACAGGTGCAAGAACAGGGAGTGTATGTGTGTGTTTGTTCCTAGTTCTGCCTGCTGAGAGGGCATAGAAAGCAAGAATATCTACCCCAGGAACAAGAAATGTATCTTCCTGCGTAGATCTTCCTTTCTGACTACCACAGTCTACCACAAAGAACCAGGGATCCTAGGAAAATACAGAAAGCACCTGGAATATCTTGCTATTCCCAAGCAAGTTGTGCTAAAAGAATAATGGGAACATATTAAAAGTATATAAAAGCCATCCTGAAAGAGTTAACAATGATGAAATATGGGATAATTTCAATATCTAAATAGATGAAAGAAGATACATCAAACAAAATAGGCTATAACTTGAATAAAACAGATTATAAATGAAATACAACCCTACATGGAGAAGTAAAATTCCTAGGTAATTTTTCTAGGTCCTTCCCAGTTATTAGCCAGTCTGACTTTGTTTACTACGTTATTACATTATGTACATAACAAAAATGCCCCGTTAGTTTGAGACAGCTAATTTTGGTATAGCATGGACTACTAAAATGCATTACATTAACTATTGCTCTTCTGATCTCTTTAAAAAAATTTAAGTTTTGCTACAGTCAAAGTAAACTTTGATTTGGCTCAAGAGCAAAATTCTATTAAGCTTCAAAAAGGTTCATGAAGAATATCTCTGAAAGAACATTAATGAAAAAAGTATTACATGTTAGAAGTTATAATAAATGCTTTTCTTATCCCAAGCATTCAAAGCCAGGCTCAGAATTAGAGTATTCTACTAGAATATCAATTTTACCATTCACACCAGGGACTCCAAATCTGAGTTTCAGAATATAATGCAAAAGACATATTATCTTTTCCTCTTAAAATAAATGAAAAATATTAATCACATAAGAAAATAATAAGTTTTTCTAGACACATGATGTGTGATCAAAACTACAGTGAATGTTTAAATTTTTAAAAGTTTATTACTATAAAAGACACACTGCCATTAATCCCCTCAAATTACTCCCACTCACTTTGAGCACATTTATCCCATCACTCTTCCAGGTGGTGAGGAAGTCCTTTCTTAGAGGTGTCTTTACCTGCACTGTCTTGGCTGCTTAGATTCCTTAAATTAACTCAAAGTATTTATTGTTCATGGTTGTTTTGATTTTGGGGAAGAGACAAAAATCACATGGTGCCAGATTCAATGAATAAAATAAATAAGGATATACTATAATATTTTTATGACCTTCTTTTCCATTACATGGCACTTAGCAGCAGCATTCACTGCATTTCTCATCATACCTTGAAAAGACACTCACAAAAGAGAGCTTCCAGAACAGCTTCAGAGAGTGGCAAGAATGATGAGATAAGTGTGTTCAAGTGAGGGGAAGTATTTTGAAAGGGGTTTGTGACAATGTGTCTTTTACTGAGATAATTTAAAAAATAAACATTGACATGTATTTTTAACATCCTTTCTATATTTACTCCTACCACCCAGAGTCTGGTCTGGAAAAGTATAAATATATTGTGAAATACTCTAAGAATAAATGAAATTATACTTTCAGAATATACACATTGGGCTCAGGATTTAGCTCAGTGCTAAATTTAGCCCTGGCAAGCATGAGGTCAAAAGTTTGATCCCCAGTACAAAGAAAGAAAGAAAGAAAGAAAGAAAGAAAGAAAGAAAGAAAGAAAGAATATCTAACATCTAACCAATCACTCATTTATTAAAAAAGGGACAATGATGGAATGATTTTTAAGTTTTTCTGGCTAGAGTCAAAACAAAACAACTCCTTTTGAATTTGGGAGTTAAAAAAAAATTACCCATTTGGTTGGAATCTTTAACATTCCTTACCTTGGACATGGGTTGCCTCATATTCATTCCAATTTTTATTTTTTAAATTTTAAAAAAATATACCCATTATTAGATTATTAATTTTAGTTACTGTGATATCAATATTATGGTTGTGATTTTAAAGTTCTTATTTTTTAACATACACACCTAAGTATTTGAATAATATGCCTAAAATTTTTACTATTACAAAATTAAAAAGTTGGAGGAGACAGCACAAGAGAAACAGTAGGCTGAAAACCTTCAGGGTGATGGGTACCTGGGTTTTCATCGTAGTCAGCTCTCTACCTGCATGGATTTGTCAATTTAAAAATGGAATGGAGGGGCCAGGGATTTAACTCAGTGGTATAAGTACCTGCCTGGTGCAAGGTCATGAGTTTGATCCCCGGCACGCACGCACGTGCACACACACACAGAGTAATGGAATGCACCTGTTATGATTATGGCCAAATTTTGGGTCTGACTTACTTTTATAGCATTAGTTTAAAAATCTAACTATGCTTGCTACTGTCCAACAGCTAATGCTATAATTGAAGACACATAATAGCTATAGTCAAATCTAAAATATAACAAAACCAATTTTTATCCACATTCAAATATGTTATGAGTCAATAATACATTATTTGTATTTCATAAGCTTGTGACTTAAATGGTGCCACTGTATTTCAATTTCTGGATTATGATATTTAAGACACATTTTTCCTTATCTCCCTCCCAATATGGAAAATGGGAGAGAATGAGCACTAAGTCAAAAAAGACAAAGAACATCAAATTTTGCCGTGAAATCAGCAGAAATGAACATATTTCTCAAGATGTACAGGAAAGCATCACTCATGAGTCACGCCACTCGAGGCAAGCTAGTAAAGACTCCTTCCTTGAAGCCCAGGAAGACAGGACACCTTCTTGGGTTTAGAGCTGTAGGTGCTGATCCACAACCACCATCAAAGCCCATGTAGGAAGCTGAGGTTTAAGGACTGAAAAAACACTATTCTTGAGAGAAAATAAAATGGAAATTATAGCTAAAAATAAAAAAATGAAAGGCAGAGTGAGTGCACCAAAACAGTACTCTCCAATTACTTTCAATACTGTTTTATTTATTTTTTTGTGGTGCTGGGAATTGAACCTGCGGCCTTGCACAGGTTATGCACTCTTCCACTGAGTTATCCCCTCAGCTCAGTAGTCTTTTAATAGCAGGACTAAAATGTACCCCATAACCTACAAACAGGAAGATCACAATTCAGTTTAATACACATGTAGTACTTCCCTGCAGAGATTACATTTTACTAATCAAACAGGATTCAAAAAGATGTATCTCACCTCATCAGGGAGTTAAGATCTATATATATAAAACAAGACAAAAAAGTCACACCTGACAGACTATATAATAAAGTAGTAAATATATGGTTTAGGGAATAAACGCTATTGTGATGAATTTTAACCTCCAGCATATTTGAACATCACTGTGACTAAACAGTGCTTACTGCCTTTGACTACAGTAAATATGCTCAAAACACTCACATCAGCCTATGGGTGGGCAAAATCATCTAATATAATGTCTGTTTTCTAACAAAGTGTTGAATATCTTACATAATTTATTGAAAAATCAAAATACAGTTTGTATTGAATAAATATGTTAAAGTCAAAACACTGTAGGTTGAACCAATGTAAATTGGGATTCTCTGTGTACACATTATGAGTAACTAGAGCTAAAAAGTCATATAAACAAAGGGGGCTACAGAAGGTACTTAATCACTGTACTCACTTTAAAGTCTAGGAAAGCTGACTGATGAGTGGCAGATCCAAGATAGACACTTAAGTCTCTTTCACTTCCAGTTCAGGGATCTTTCCAAAATACAATTACTTCATAATTCAATTCTAAATTATAAAGTCCTTTTACTATTATTCAAATGCAGTATTTCAGGATGAGAAGACCTCTTTCTGTTCAAGGCCAAACATAATTGTATTTCCGGATACAATATAACCTGGTAACACCATGAAATAAAGAACTACTAAATAAAAGCAGATCAGGAAATTGTAAATGGTGTAGTCTGGATCTATAGTGTTCAATTTGGAAAAAAAAATAGCATTTCAGTTTCAGAAGAAAATTCATTGTCATAACACTAAGATTACTGTTCCTATCACCAATTATTAAACTCTGGAAATCCCACTGAGGACAATCTTCACAATTCCCACAATAGTGCCTCAAACATAAACGCTCAATGTTGACTTTCTGATGTATAAGCATGACTAAATATACAATTTATAAATACAGGGTGTTGCTTATTGATGGACTATGTTCTGAAAAATGGATTGTTCTGTCATTATACAAACATCAGAGTTTACTTATACAAACTAAGGTGGCTACATCACTAGGCAACATGATTTTATGGGTCCAACATATCATATGCAGCCCATTATTGACTTAAATACCATTATGCAGCGCATGTCTATATGTAATATTAATACAATTGTAGGAGTAACCTGCCAACTGCTTCTAAATATACTTTTTCCCAGGATGGACTAAATGTTTCTGTGTCAACCCCTGGCCTCCAACTAAAGCGACATATTAAAGCCCTAAACTCTGATGTGGAATTTGATGACAGGACCTTTGGGAATTAATTAGGTTTAGATGAGGCCATGAAGGTGGCGTCTCCATGATACAGTGTCTTTACATAGAAGAGTTTATCCCTCTGTGCCATGTGACAGCACAGTGAGAAGACAGCTACCGGTCAAACCAAAATGAGGCCTTTCACCAGGGCCAAAGCTGCTAGCACTTTGATTTTGGTCTTCCCAGCCTCTAGAACTCTAAGAAGTAAATCCGCTGTTTCAGCCACTCCAGTCAATACTATTTCATTATGGCAGCCTGAGATGAATAAGACCTTCCACTTATTCTTTAGAACCGTGTGTTTTAGCTGGGGACATGACATCCAGCTAAATATTCCAACTTCCAAGATTTCTTTTATCTACTATAATCAATGATGAATTCTTGCCAATAGAATCAGTGGAATTGACACTGACACTTCCTTCACAGGAAGAGACACGTCCTTCTTTTCCTATTTTTCCCACTCTCTCAAACTGGAATATGGACCTAAACACATGAAGGTGAAAAAATGCAACCAGTGAATGGTAAAGTCCCTGAAGCCACCAGAGCAACAAGGTAAAATGTGTTTGCATTTCTAATTCATTGCAAACATATCAAACTTGGTCTGTGTGCAAAAATTGATAGTAAAAGACAAAAATGAAGATCTCTTCTTGTTTGAGCCACTGCCAATTAGGTCTCTGGTTAATCTGTACATTAATATAACAAATACTTCATTTTTGTGACTGTATTTTTCTTCTCAGTTTTGACCCTTTTGCCCTCTAGATTGACATCTTATCTTTTATTTATTTATCTGATCTACAAACTTAAAATTTTATTCACCTCCTAAATCACTCTCTTCAGTGATGTTTAAATGTTATGAGATTATTTCTGGTTTCATCATAGACAGGATTAGATGACAAAGCAAGATGGTAAATCAAGGCAGATAAGGACAACCATACAAATTAATGGGGAAAAAGGAGAATTCAGAGATAAATATTTGTGTTTACAGTCAATTTTTGAAAAGAATGCCAAGGAGATTCAATGGGGAAAAGAACAGGGAATTTTTTTTTTTAAACAAATGGTACTGAAACACCACTTTTGCTGTGGGGGAAAAAAAGATTGTAGACTTATTTTACATTACTAATTAAAGAACAGAGATCAAGATATAAGTGTAAAGAGTAAAAGCTTTAGAAGAAAATACAGGAGAAAATCTCTGTGACCTTGGATTAGGCCTAAAGTTCTTAATTATAACATGAAAAAAATAATCTGCAACAGAAAAAGATTGTTAAATTAAACTTTTTCTTCTTAAAAAATACCGTTCATGAAAAGTCACAGACTAGAAGACAATACTCATAAATCACATATTTGAAAAGGACTTTCATCTGGGGATTTAGCTCAATGGCATAAGTGCCTGCCTGGCAAGTGCAAGGTGGTGAGTTCGATCCCCGGTACAAAAAAAAAAAAAGAAAAAGAAAAAAGGACTTGCATCCAGAATATAGTATTTAAAGAACTCTCAGAACTCAATAATAAAACAAATAGCCCAATTTCAAAAGACACACATGTTTTAAACAGATTTTACCAAAGAAAATACATGTGGCTAATAACATAAATTTCAAAAGAGATACTACTAGCTATATAACCTCTAGAGTATGCTGCAATGTAAAAGACTGAGCTCGTTATTGCTGTGCGGGGATATAGAGAAATCAAAATCCTTATACACTGCTGGTGGAAATATAAAATATCATAGCCATTTAGAAAATAGCTTGGCAATTTCTTAGAAGTTAAACATAAACTAAATATATGACTCAGTAATTACACTCCTGTGCCTTTATTCAAGAGAAATAAAAAACAGTCACATATAACTTAGGAATTTTCACAGTAGCATTACTTATAGTAGTAAGCAACCTGAAACAAGCAAAAAGTTAGTAAATGGGTGAGTAAAATCTGAGCTATTCATACAATGGAGTAACTAAAAATGACCATGGAGAACCTTTTTGGACTCAAAAAAAGTTCTAAAACTAAAGGTGATGATGCATGCACAACTCTGTAGTTCATTAAATATAGTATAAACAGGTATATTTTATGGTATCAATGATACCTTCATGAAGATTTTTTTTAAAAAAACTAAGAAAAATATCTAGCCAGAATCTTTTTGACAATAATATAAAGGAAAAGGGAGATGGGGGACTGTATCATATATCAATACAAAACTTCACCAACCCTTAACCAGTCCCATTTTAAATCTGAGGCCACAGTCTCATGAATGTACTTAAAGCTATTACTGTGGCCAAGACTAATAAAGCCATCCAACTCTGCATTTCTTCTTTCAATAAATAATCTTTTCTGAGTTTCAACTGGCTTGAGATTACCCTCAAAAGGATCATCTTTCACAGCCATTCTTGCAGGTAGGTATGGACCTATGAATAAGTCTGGCTGCAAACGGTGATGCACACTGTTTCATACTTATCATGCCCTAGAGTAAAGGGGTGTATCCCCATTTCCTTCCCCTTCTGGCAGCTACATGGCAAAAGCTCTAACCCTCCCTGAGCCCTTAGATGGAAGCAGCTTGTGAAGATGCCAGAGGTACCCTATTGCCTTTTGACCTCTCAACCCAATACTGCATATGAAAAAAAGCACTAGATTAAAAAAAAAGCACTAGATTTCAGGATAATACAATTACATTTGAGAAACTAAAGGATGGAGTTCATCTCTAAACATCTGTTAACTGTGCAGTATCTCAGGCAGCAACTATTTTCATAAACCATTTGCAGACCAGCAATTGGAAAGTTCTTATCTAATTACGGAAAATGTATGCAACAACTTCTGTTGGTTTTCAATATTTAAGATCTGTTGTAGATAAATATGCTGAGAGCTCTATCCTGGACACTAGTATGTATCTAAAGTGTAGGTATTTAAAGCATGTTCCAGAAAGTTATGGAAGCTTTGTGATTTGCTTCTATCTTCTGGGTGTTAAGACCTATTTTCTGAAACAATGACTTGCCAGCCATTTTCATTTCATACAAACAGTAACATTAACAGAACCAAGTGAAACATTGTCTCTTTTCTTTCTGTTACAGTCTGATGAAGCTCTAAGCTACAAGTATTTATACCATATAAAAAATTCTTTGTTGGACACCTCATACATAATATGTATCTACCAACTTGATTTAAATAGAACTGTGACAGGTCCTCAGCCAGGAGAGCCAGAAGTCTGGAGGCAGTCCCTTTTACTACAGAAGTTACAGGGTTAAGCCTTGTAAGATTTCCAGAAAGAAGAGTTTGCTAAACCTATTCTAAACCTATTTACCTTAACAAGATTGTATCTCAAACAACAGTATGTTGTTCTTCAAGAAAAACAAGAGAAACTGGCTGCCCTACTTGACTGCTCAAAGAAACAAACCTTCTATCTCTAGGAACAAAGGGTCTAGTGCTTACTAAGACTTACTTCCATGACAATGATAAACAAGACAAAACCTCTATCCTCACCAGTGAGTGTTTTATTTCATAGGTCTTACAAATAAGCCTGTATAGAGGGCGCTATGTGTATACTTCTGCTGTGTCTCAAGGATATAGTGTGTGTCATAAATAATAAGGAGATACAACCTTTCTCACTGCGGTAGGCAATATGAAACTTGAACACCATGTTACTAGTGAGGATGAAAATGAAAGCCATTAGACGCTGGTGCCGTTAAAATAGCACATATTTCAATGATTTTCAGGTTAAAAAATCTGAAAACATATAAATAAATATATACACACACACACACATATATATACACATATATGTCTGAAATATATATATATCTGAAATAAAATTTATGTATATACACACACATATATATCTGAAATAAAATTTATTTTTAAATGAGTTTTTTTTTTCTGTCAATAGATGAGATGAAAACTCGGTTAATTTCAACTACCTGGCATGTAGCATCTCCTAGGCTGACACAGACTTTCTATATAGAATAAACTACAGTTGACACTGTCCCAAACAGTTCCACTTTCAGAACTGTACTTGGTTATATAATCTGCACTTGTTTATACTTTGCTTTTAAGCCATAAGATATTTCTAGAGGTATATTATTTTTTTGAGAATATTGAAACTTACTGAGATCAAAGACCCATGCATTTTACTTTCTCCAGTGCCCTTTATAGCAAGGCACAATATATCCTGGCCACATACAAATATATAGTTTTAGCTTATACAAGGATGAAACAAGTTTTTGAACATTTGGGCACATCTTTGAGTTAATTTTCCAGGACACTGCAAATGAGCTGATCTGTCTACATTCCTTTTTTTTTTTTTGTTCCCTTTTGTGAGACAAATTTGTGAGGCAATTGGCAGGGAAACAGTAAAATCTACAGAACAGAACACAATCATCTGTCTCATTTAGATGTAGAGCATATGGCTTGTATCTCATTAACACCTGCTTGCCATGAACAATGCTTTTGACAATCTTTTTCAGTTTTGATTTTACCTAAACAATGAGTTCACAAATGCATACATGCTTACCCAACTCAATTTATACTTCAAAAATTCATAGATAAAAATCAAATGGTACCTACTTATTTGAACTACAAAGAAAAAAAAAAGGTTGCCAACAGTAGGACCTAATGTGAATAGCAGTGCAAAATACATAATAAGAAGAATAAATCTCCAAACTGAGCAGGCTTTTTTTTTTTTTTTTAAACTATGCCGAGCCTAGTCAGCAAGCACATCACAGAAGCTGGGGGTGAGGCTGGGGTGGGGGCTGGAGTACGATCTGGGAGTGGTTTAATAATCACCACCTCCCCTGGGCCATTCTACACTACTCAGACACGCACGCCTGGTATCTGGAAGCATAAAGCATCCCACACTGCTCAGTCATGTGTATCTGTGTTCAGCAGCTTAGAAGAACTGTAAGGTGGGCAAAGGGGCTTTGATTTTTATAGCAGTGAACAATGATTCAACTCCATTATAGGAGGATTTGAATGGGTTATTTTCAATATATTGAAATCTAATAAATAGATGATATCATTACTAAGTAGATAATATGTATACATAATTTATTGCCAGGGTTAGAAGCACACTCTTAGCCCTTATAATTTTTAGTGAAGAGTCACCAAATGTCCTTCACAGGTGAATAAGACCCTATTTCGCAGAAAGATAAAGCCTAGAAAAGGTAACAAAATATTTTACTTCACACAAACTTGAGTTAAGTTAGCTATTATATTATTCCTGTGTATACTCTGCAGAACAGATTGGACTCACTTTTAACTGCCTGATGGGGCTGGCGGTACAGCACTTTCATAGTAGGCTAAGAAGGTCCTGGAGCAGAACCCCAGCACTATAGGAAGAAAAAAGTGGGGAGCAGAAGGAAGAACAGAAAAAGGGAGGGAGGGAAGAAGGAAGGAAGGAAAAAAGAAAGACTTTTCTTAAAACATAAATGGATCGGGCATGGTGGCACATGTCTATGATTCCAGCACTCAGGAGGCTGAAGCAAGAGGACTGCTGCGAGTTCAAGGCCAGCCTGGGATACAAAGTGAGTTCAGGACCATCCTACATAGTGATACTGTCTCAAAAAGCAATCAATGGGATTTCATGAAAATTAATTTTTATGCAAAACATTATCAAGAAAGTGAAGAGAGGGGCTGGGGATTTAGCTCAGCGGCATAAGCGCCTGCCTTGCAAGGGCGCAGTTGTGCGTTCAATCCCTGGCACCAAAAAAAAAAGTGAAGAAACAAACCTACAGAATAGGAGAAAATATTCACAAATCTTGTAGCTGATAAACATTTGCTATCCAGAATATATAAAGAATTCTTCCAACTCCACAATATAATACAACCAACCAATTAAAAACCGAGCAAAAGATCTGAGTAGGCATTTCTCCAAAAATATACAAATGGCTAGAAAGAAAAATATTCGACATCACTTATCATTAAGGAAATGCAGGCCAGAACCCTATGAGATACTATTTTACACCTACCGGAGTAGTCTTGTATGGTTTTTTGTTTGTTTGTTTGTGGGTTTTTTTGTTTTTTTTTTTTTTTTGTCTTTTAGAGACAGGGTCTTCCTATGCAGTTCAGGCTGGCCTTGAGCTCACTTTGTAGCCCAGGCTGGTACTCAAACTTGAAATGATCCTCCTGCCTCAGCCTCCCAAGAGCTGTGGAGTAGATAGAATTTTTTAAAAATTGAAAGAACAAGGTTGATGAAGGCTGGAAAAGTTAGAACCTTCATACACTGGCAGTAGAAATGTAAAATGATTTAACTGCTATGGAAACAGGCAGTTCTGCAATACATTAAATGTAGAATTAGTATATGAGCAACCAATTTCATCCATCAGTTTACAATCAAGAGAATTGAAAACAGAGACTCAGAGACTTGTACATTCATGTTCACTGCAGCATTATCCCTAACAGGTAAAAGGTAGAAATCACTTATGCCTCCCAACTAATGGATAAGGCAAACTGTAGTATACATAAAATGGAATAGTATACAGTCATTAAAAAGAATTAAGTATTAATACACACTGCAACATAGATGGACCCTGAAAACATTTTTGAAGTAAAGGTAGATACACTTCTACCTTAAAGTAAGGACAAATATACTTCTACTTATGTGAAAAATCTATAACAGGCAAACTGATAATCAGAAAATAGAGGTTCCAAAGTTTGAGGAAGAAAGGAAATAAAATATTTAATGGATATAGTTACTGTTTTAACAGAAAAATTTCTGATGTTATTTGTATAATATTTTCACTATAATTAATGCCACTGAATTGTATAACTAAAATGGATAAAAAGGCAAATTTTATGTTATATATATTTTATCACATTAAAAAGAAAAAAATTCACAAAAAATACATTTTATAATCATTAGAGTGGCAATAAGGAAAGAAGTGTTGGCAAGAATGTGGAAAACTAGAGTTCTCATACATTGCTACTGGGAATATAAAATGTTTCATGTACTGGAAGAGCAGTGTGATGGCTGCTATGATCTACTTGGGACTTTCTAAAATTCAAGTATTGAAATTCAATCTCCAGTGTCATGGTATTAAGGAGTGGAGCCCCTGGGGTAATTGGCATATGAGGGTCCCATCTACAAGACTGGGATTAGTGCCATTATGAAGGAGATCCCCAAGGCAGACATGGCGATGCACGCCTGTAAATCCTGGCACTGTGGGAGGCTGAGGCAGGAGGATCACAAATTCAAGCCTATCCTGGACAGCTTAGTAATTAGGTGAATACCCTTAAAAGGGCTGGGGATACAGCTCAGTGCAAAGATCCTGCCTGAGATGAATCCTCAGTACTACAGTCACTCAATCAAAATTGAGGGAGAGAGGGAAGGAGGGAGGGATGGAGGGAGGGAGGGGAGGAGGGAGGGAGGGAGGGAGGGAGGGAGGAAGGAAAAAGACCACAGAGAGCTGCTCTTTTCACACAGCAACAAGCACCGTCTCAGAAACCATCTCAGAGTGAGCTTTAATCAGATACAAATCCACAGGCCAGGGATTTAGCTCAATGGCATAAGCACCTGCTTTGCAAGTGTGTGGTCCTGAGTTCAATCCCCAGTACCAAAAAAAATAAAAAAAGATACAAATCCACTAGCAACTTGATCTTAGACTGCCAAGCTTCTAGAACATAAGCAACACATTTGTTTATAAATTATCTGTATTATAGCATCTCAAACAGATCAAGACAACATTTCCTCAGAAAGTTAGAGGTAGAATCACCACATGACCCTGAAATTCCACGCCCAAGCATATACCCGAAAGAAAACCGGCATCCACACAAGTACATGCACATAGATGCTCATAACATCACTACACACTGAAAGGGGCCTAAAGTCTATCAGCAGAGGAATGAAGGAACACATTATGGCACAGAAGGTACACACAATGGGATACTATGCAGCAGTAGAAAGGAATGAAGTACTAATACTTGGTGCATGCTGGGGACGTAGCTCAATGGTTCAGCGCCCATTACCAAAACAAACAAACAAACAAATAAAAACACACTGCAACAGATAAACAACCCAAACACTTGGTGAAAGAAGCAAAAGCCAATGGTCACTTGTGTGGTTCCACACACAAGACATCCAGAATATGGACTAGGGGTGGCCTGGATTAGGGGAAAAGAGGAATGGGAAATACAGAGAGAAAGTTCTCAATAGGTAAGAAATTTTACCTTGCAGTGACATAAATGTTTTAGAATCAGACCGACGTAGTAGTTGCACAAAATTATGAAAGTACTAAATGACAATGAGTTCTTCATTTTAAAGTGGTTGATTTAATATGAATTTCACCTCAATAAATTAAGAGAAAAGTTTTGCAAGGATCTGGCATCTGATGATATTAAACTACAGAATTTTTAAAAATGGAATTCAAAATTCACTGTTTTGATGGTCAAAATTCTAATTAGGTACAGTTTGGGATTAAAGAAAAACAACAGCTTTGACTTTCTATCTTAAGACACCCTTTGTGAAATAATTAACCTAGACTCTCTGAAATAACCAGCCAGAAATAATAATATTCAACAGTGGGTGAAGTAAACACTAATGCTTCTCACTTCATATGGAATTTTAAACCCAGATTTTCTCCAATGCAAATAAATCTTCAGCCAATGAAAGAGCTTTTTCCCTTTACCATCCATCCCAACCATAACTTAGTGAAACCATCAAACACTGACTGCCTATACATCTACCTTATGAGCCTTTTAAAAAATGCCATATCCTTGATACTGCTTAGCCTTTTAACCCTACAAATCTTTTATAACTACAAACTTCGTTGTCTCCTAGAAAATGAACCATTTTTATAGTGTAGCTGCCTCCCAACCTAACCCTATAATCATTCTCTCTGGTATGACATTCTATTTACCCAGATGCCAACATTCTCAAGACTACAGACAGTTCTCTTAGTGTCACTTCAAATTGTTTTTACCTATTTCCTATATACCTACCTAGGACTACATAGTTTTATGCAGTAATATAGGTTGAGTACCCCCTGTTCAAAATACTTATACCCCAGATTTCAAAGTTTTCTCCCTAGATTTTTGAATATTTGTTTTATTAGTTCTACTAAATACCTGACATCTACAACTTAAAGGAGAAAAAATATATTTTGTCTCAGAGTTGATGGTTCAGTCCATGGTCAGCTGGCTCCAAGACTAAAATGTCATAGCAGAATGGCATGGCAGAGGAAAGCTGCTTAACCATGGCAGCCAGGAAACAGAGACCAGGAACCATATATAGTCCCCAAGGTCATACCTCATACCCATCAAGACACACCCAGAAATGTGCTTGATTAAGCTTCAAGATGTCTCTCAAGCCAATCAAGTCAACTATCAAGATGAACCATCACATCTATAATAAATACATCTATATTGAGATATATATGGAATGTGACTCAAGCCTAAACATGAAATCTAGTTATGTTTCACATGCACACATAGCCTGGAGGCATCGTTATGGAGAATTTGAGTATACCTGTGTCTTGCCTGCCACCCTTCTCTCCACATCAGGTATGGTATTTTCCACCATGTCGGTACTCAAAAAGTTTTAGATTTTGAACTGGGGATGCTCAACCCATAATACTAATTAATTTTCAAAAATCTCTCCCTATATCCTCTATGAAAATTTCTATTTCCCCAGTACACTACCATACATACCAAGTCCATCACTGACTATCAAAAGATAGCAAAATTGGGAGATATCTGTGTCATAGGAAAATGCCTGAGAGTTTTTCAGTATATTTACATATGATCTTAGTTTGTAAAAGTTCATGTTTCACTAGATGTACATTTCATAAATCCACAGTTTTAATGGGACAATGGAATTATACCCAATTCTATGGCATACCTGGATGCTGAAACTTTAGGTATACACAAATGACTTATATATGAATTTTGTGATGAGTTTCCCAAACTCTCCAGGAAGAAAAAAACTGCACTGTGACCTCTATACACTTAATTTATAAGAAAATACACACAATGAGGAAAAACGGAGCTACTGGAGACAGAGGCTGAATTTAGAATATAAGTTACAGCTGTTTCACTTAGCTTTGATGTCCTAGATAGGTCCCTTAATTCTCACACCTTTAGTTGCCTGTCCTGATCGCTATGTATGTATCTGCCATCTCACAGGTGGTAAAAATAGGACAATGCTGCCAAAGGTAAAAATGGGTTTCTCAAATATCTCAAAGCCCATCAGTGAATACTCAAATAGAACAATGTAATATTCAAATAGAAAGCAGAATTCTGGGAAGGCTGTCCCAGGAAAATGTCTATCTAATAATAAAAAGGAGTTTCTCAGTATAGAGACTGCTATTTTGGAAATCTTGTGAAGGGAGAAACTGAATATACCTTGCACTTTTAGTTTTCACACTAACACATAATCAGGCACAAAGTAAATAGTAAACACTTTCTTTTAAAAAGGCTTAGTATCTTTGCTAAAAATATTAATATACTGCAAATATGCTACACTATACACTTTACATTTGCTATAGAACAAGGCTTCTTTCCCATGCACAAAGCCAAACTCAGAACTTTCAGAATATGGAAAAGCATGATTACCTTACTTTTCAAATACCTTAAAGAAAGTGAATAAAACCTGATAAGAGGCCCAAACATTGTTAAAACAATCATTCACTTTATGATCCCTCTTCAAAAATTAAGGAAACACTAATTATAGATTTAACATCTACTTTTTGACTTTCCTGAGACCCGTGAAGCATAGAAAAATTCAGATTCTGATAATTAGAAGGGTATATATAAATACATATATACACACACATCATCAATGGATTACTGAGTGCAATGTCTAATGAGTACAAAGCAAAAATGCTGTGCATTCTGAATGATTAAGAACACAGCCCCGTAGCCACTGAGGCTGTGCCCATATCCTGATTTACAACTCTCCAGCACTGTGAAACATTAATCTATGACTCACTTTCCCCATATGTATAATAAACCTTAAAAACATTGTACTTCCCTCATAAAGTTGTTGTGAGGATTAAGTATATGTGTTATTCTTTTTATTCTGTATTTAAGTTAGTGCCATTAAGATAAAACCTAGGTTTATCACACTGTAGGATTGATGGATTCTGCCCTTTATGTTCCTCACTGTGTCAGTTCCTTTTCATCTTAGTTTATGAGAATACTAATTTCTCTTCTCAACTTCAATCTCCTAATAGGAAAGTACAGAATCAAAAAAGGAAATTAATTCTTCCCCTTTAAAGGGATATCAAACACAGACAATAGGCAAGCACATTTTGCTGTCATATGGGAAGTTCTCTAAAAGAGCAAGACAGTCTACACAGAGACACTCAGAGCAAGGTAGGTCAGTACATTCGTATCACATAATCATTAAATCTCATAATCACACGCACCCTGCACAGCTGACATCGACTGGTTTGATTTAAACAGGTCACAGGTGAGTGAAATTTGAGGTGTGATTTCATGACTTTACATAATATTCAAACATATTCAATGTATAGAAAAATACTACATAAAGGTTAGAGTAGGCTGAATGTCTTTATTTCACCCTGAATGGAATAATTCCTTTGTCTTTGCTCCATTTTTGTTTCTGTTTTCTGATTTTTATTTAGGAGGAAGTAACAAGTAGCTTTTCATTATGGGATACTTCAAATCTTTACAGCCTTTGAATATTTTCAACACTTTATTCTCAAATTCACTGAGTGTTTTTAGAACAGTTTAAAAATCTAGAAATTCAACAGAATGGTTTTCATTCATTTAGTTATTTGCTGCTTTGACCAACTTTGACAGAATGTCCACCAGGTTAAGAGTTGAGAACAAGTTCTGGCTTTCGGTAGGAGTCTGTTGAACAACCTGGGTCCAGGCTCAACAGTCCTCTCTTGCAGCCCGTAGGCAGAGGCAGCTTCATTTCTTATCAATAATCAGGAAAAGTGAGCACACGCACTAAGGTGAAATTCCTCCTGAGGAGAAAAACAAACTGGGGAATTCAGCCAACTCAGTCATGCCCTTCTAGGTGAGATAAAATATAGTCAGATCTTTTCCAGCCTTCTTTCAGCGCCCTTCCCATCACTGAAAACACTGACTTCTTGTATAACCATCTTGAGTGATATGTTATACCCTATTTCTCAGTCTCCTTTGAAAAGTTCAAGTCAGTGACAACTTGTACTACACATTTACAGATAACATTAACATTTTAAATGGAAGCTGTATTTCCTGTCTCTTTAATAAGAGGGAAACTGAGCAGCTTACATCCAAGAGGGATGGCAATTTACACCTTTTAGGCAGGAGCAATAAAAATGATCCTTTTACATGAAGGAATCAAATTAATGCAACCGTGAGAGGTTGGAGAACACTGTAGCAAGCACTTCAAGATACATTTAAACTATTTAGAGCAATTATCCTGAATCTTCACATTTATCACACATTGGGTAGTTCTGCCATTGCCTTGCAGATACAAAATCCCAAATTATTAAAATTGTCACAATGTATTAGCTTGGTTAGTAGATAGCTCACTAAATGCATCTAAGACTTTCACTCTACCCTTGTGCTACTCTATTATAATTGTCAGAACTTAATTATGGAGAATGATTTGAAGACTTTTTTTTTTTTAAGATATCTTAATGTACTTCTCCAGCAGTAGCATGCATGTGTTCAAATGACATTACTGACTTGGACATACTTTTAACTCCTACATCCAAAGAACAGCCAAGGAACAATATGCCACAAACTGTCCCAACAGGCCCTATGCTACAAATGGAAGATTTGGCTATTAATAATATTAGGATTATTCCAGAAGAATATTATTGAAGCATGAACAGTGGAGTCAGTTTTCTGAAACTTTCCAACCTTGAGCCATTCTGTGTTGTTGTAATTGTTGAGATTTAGGTTTGAATGTACTGTGAGTGCTACAGAAAGAAAAGTGGCACATATAAATTGGATGTGCCTAAAAGGCTTATTGTAAGGCCCTTAAAGGCAATTAAAATAAATCAGCTGCCAAGAAGACCTTCATTATGTAGCTCTATTGAACAACTATGTGGTGATCTAAGTAGGCATATGCATCTGTTTTTCTTTTTTCTTTTTTTTTTTTTCTTCTGGAAGGAATCACAAGCATCTACTAATAGTAGTTGTCTCTGGACACCTATAGTTTGATTTAAACAACTCAGAAGTGAGAAAGTTCTTGTATTTTGTAACATACAAGATATATTATTCGTGTTTTAGCTTTTATTTATATGTATTTCAAAAATTTTATTCTCCCATTAAAATCTAAGAAGAATTTTTAGAGAACAGACCTATTTGGTGAGCTTTGCTTTAAGTAGATAAAAATGGTTATTACTTTTGTAACATACATAATCAAACCTATTAAATCATTTCTCTACACAAAACTTTCTTCTACAGAGTTAAAAATATCAGTTACTTAGCATCATCAAAATTTTCCATGACTAACTCCTACTCTCTCACTACTTCCTGGTTTTACCCAATTCTAGCCAGATGGAACTGGCTGAAATCCCCACACACGCTCACTCTGTGCTGTGTGCCTCTGAAAGCGCTAATCCTTCTGTTTAGAACATCCTTCCCTTCCCCTGATCAGAAATATTTTGTAAGTTTTTCTTTAGAATACTGTTCAAAGGTTTGCACAAGTATAAATTATTTTTTTTCGTTTTTTTTTTTACCAGGGATCAAACTCATGACCTCGTGCTTGTCAGTCAGGTGCTTAAGCCACTGAGCTAAATCCCCATAAATTCTGGTAGATAATTAATATATCATATAAGGCGAACAATTTGATTTTATAAAAAATATCAAATCCATGTGTCCTTCAACCCATCAATTCCACTCTTACAAATTTAACTACAGATAAACTCATTCATGAAATGATGATATATAAAGCTTTTCATTGCAGTATTATAGTAGCAAAATATTAGAAACAACCTATATATCGATGTATTGAGTTAGTTAATCTTACAGAAATCCATATAGTAAAATACTATGCAGCTTTCAAATGAACAAGGACATTCTTTGTCAAATGACACAGAAAAATCTCTAACACACATTAAGTGAAAAAAAAAAAAAAGCAAAATATAGAAAATGAATGGGGCACCAAAAGTTCTGTAAGAAGAGAAGGCTAGGGCACAGCTTAATAGGTAGAGAACATGCTGAGGCTATGGGTTCAATTCCCAGTACAAAAACAAAGAAGTGCTGTAAAAGACAGGGTGGACACATACAAATTTGCTTAGTAGATGTATAAAAATATTTCTAGAAAGATACCTCTAAAATACTTAGTAACACTGTTGTGGTAATAGGAATGGCTGGGAAACCACTGGATACCATTTTATATTTGTTGAAATTCTGAAACCATGTCATTGTATTACTCAAAAAGTTAAAATGTAAGAATTTAAACATAAAATTTCAAAAAATGTCCACCTCCCTATGAAAATATCTGATTCATTCCCAGATCACTTGGGCAGGGTACGACAAAGGATAAAAGAGACAATGGCAATAATTTAGAATGCAAAGGGTGTCTAGGGAGTCCAGAGGGTCAGAGCTCTCATTAGGCTAAGACCACAAATCTCTGAATTTCTCACTGTATTGAACGCATAAGCTTTTCCAGGGGTTGTGTAGGGAGACCCTAGGAACAGAAGAGTGGAGGGCACTGAAGCAAGCAAAGTCTAGTAAGATACAAAGCATCATGCCATTGATTAATGGCAAACTTGTTTTTCCCATTAGTTAATATTTACTTCTATAGAATTTTGTGCAAGAGTCAAGAGAGTTCCCAGCTGAAATGCTGTCTTGCTTTCTGAGATGTCACAGTCATGGGTCACAGAGACCTCTACTGAGACCATTGGCATAGGCAGCTGTTTCTGCATGCCAACTGCTGGCTCATCAGGCAAGGCACGTGGGCCTTGGACAGACTCAGACCTTTAATACAGAAAGCCAATCTATGGATCTGTAGCTTGCTTAGGGTGGTCTCTATCACTCCTCCATTATTCCTTCCTCCATGCATTAGAACCTTGTTGCCTGCTGACACTATGTGTCTGGTGCTCTGGAAGGCAGAGTGGGGAAATAAAAACCTGCGAGGGAAATGAAACTCAAGTGCTAACTTGGAAAGGCAGACAGGATATCCCATTGTGTGTGTGTGTGGCGGGGGTGCCTAAGATGCCTCAGGTGTAGCAGAGCACACAGGAGAGGGAACACCATACACATCTCCTGTACGGCCCACATCACAGGCTCCTAACAACTGTTTGCATGGCTGTCTTTCAAACCAGACTGTCATCTCTTTGAAGATCTCTCAAAGCTTAACACTGTGTTATGAATGTAAGAGGCAGCCATGTTAAATGAACCACAGAATAAATTAAGATATAATAGAAATAACTATTCCATTGCTTTTTTTTTTTTTAACCCAACAGTTAAGGGCTAAGTACCCAGCTAGACTATAACCTGATACTACACTGTTTTGTAAGATTTTAGTGTATAGGTCTAAGGACAAAAACATTTTAAAATAACTATTTCTATGGTACACATGTATATTTATGAACCTAATTGTCACAACATGCAGTAGACCAAAATGATTACACCTGCCTAGTACTTTATTGTCTCCTAATACTATTCATATACCGTGTACCATACACACAAAGCCCTGGAGGACAAATAATGGTAAGTAAAAACAGCTCTGCTCTCACAAGATGATGAGCAAGAGATTAATCAATCACAAGTTTCAGGGTGTTACTCTTTTTGTTAAAGAAGAGAGATACCAGCCAAGGTATGATGGCACACATCTGTAATCCAGCACTTAGGGAGCCTGAGACAGGAGGACAAAAGAAACGATATCAGTCTGTCAAACAGACATCTGCACTCCCGTGTTCAGGGCAGCACTATTAACAACAGCCAGGAACGGGGTAACCAAAGCGCCAATCAACTAATGAAAGGACAAAGAAAATGTAAAATAAACATACAATGGAATACTACCCAACCCT
>PVLA01001686.1:0-153749 GCA_004027455.1 Hydrochoerus hydrochaeris
TCTTGATTTGATGGTTTGCATTGAGAAGTCCGCTGTGATTTTGATGAGTTTTCCTTTATAGGTAATCTGTTTCTTTTCTCTGACCACTTTTAATATTCTGTTCTTGTGATGGATTTCTGGGATCCTGATTATTATATGTCTGGGTGTAGATCTGTTTGGGTTGTAGCTGGCTGGAGTTCTATATGCCTCATTTATCTGAGCTTCACTTCTGTTACCTATGTTTGGGAAGTTTTCCTTAATTATTTCTGTGAATAGACTTTTTATTTCATTTGTATTTGTTGCTGCATCTTCATTCACATATTTTATTCTTAGGTTATAAATCCTCTTGTCATCTTCTAGCCTTTGTATCATTGCTTCCTGGTTCCTTGTTATTTTTAAAAGATCCTTCCTTTCACAATCATACTTTGCAAACCTATCTTCAAGTTTTGAAAGTTTGTCTTTAGTTTCTGTTAAAACGTTTTGCCAGGTTTCAATGGAGTTTTTAATTTCCTGATATTCTCTTTGGATCTGTTTCATATATTCTAGATTTTGTTTATATTCTTCATCAAGGGCTTCTCTCCTTTCTCCAGGTTCCTCTATTCTTTCATTTGTGTCTACTTGAGGATTACCCAGGACTTCTTTTATTAGTCTTCTTATATCTTGCTTCACCTGAGTTAGAATTTCAGATTTAAATTTGACGATGAGGTCATGGATGTATTTCTTTATTTCCAATGAGGCTGTCTCTAACATTACAGGTTTGCTGCTCTCAACCTCCTCTGCATTTACCTCTGTTGAACTCACTTTCCCTGTTTCCACAGTTGGGGACCTTTTGCTCTTTCTCTGTCTTGTCATGTTTTCAGCCCCTTTCAGACAGGTGGGTGGTGGAGGTCTCTGGGCCTTTCGTTTTGCTTACAGTTTTTCTGCAGCGCACTTGCTAAGGAAGTACCATCCCTCAGTCTGCAGCGGATCTGTGAGTTGCAGGCTGAGAGCTGGCTCCTCCCCCTATGCCAGTCAACCAGTTTATGCTTCAACAGGTTTGTGTGTTCCCTGGGAATGCCACTGGCCCAAGAAAGCCTCATCCCTGGCTATTGGGTTTCAACCAGGGGCGTGGCCCAGCCCGAGCAGATCTCACCAATCTGCTTTGGACTAGGAGTCATCAGCAGACACTGCCTAGGGCCCCGATTCAAGCCAGCCCTGCCCAACTCCAAAATGTTGCCCAGCCAGTCCCCCCAGTTTGGGGATTTCAGTTCCCATCACTCACCAAAGTTCACGCAGCTCGACTGACTCTTTCCACTCCCCGTCTCAGGGCCTCCCCCAGCTGAGGGTCTGGAGCTCACCAACTCCTGCTCTCGACAGGGCCATGATCTCAGGTCAATCATGAGTCACCTGAATTTGTGACATGCCAGTACAGCGATTGGGGCTGGCCCAGTTCCAGCCCTCTGTCCATGCTTCTTTTTCTTCTTTCTTTTTTTCTTTTTCTTTTTCCTCAGTTTCTTCCTGGGTTGTGAGAATTCCTCTCCTTTTGTTTGGCTTTCTCCATGTTGCCAGATTCCAGCATCTGAGTTGTTTTTTTTTTTTTTTTTTTTCCTCAGAGAAGCTCTCTTACAGTGCCGCCACTCAGTTGGCCATCTTGCAATCTGCCAACTACATGTAATTTTGAGTGTGTAAAATAAATGACCATATTGCTGAATCTTTGTTGGATCTTTGAGCAGAACTGTTTATAGTCTGACTGAATATTTACTATGTACCCTTTAACTTTGTAACTTGAACAACTACATCCAGGATGACAGTACATAATTTATAAATTACTGATTTTTTAGTGGGGTTTTTTCTCATTCCCCTTTTTCTTCCTTTCTTTCAGAATTCTGTATTGTTGTTACCCTTTTTTCTGTTTTGTTGTTTTTTTCTTCTCTTTAAATAAAATTTTAAAATGTATAATTGCTATTATAAAAAAGGAGGAAATAGGAAGCACTATAACAGATATAGCTGCATGTATGTTTAGGTGTGTGGGATTGATGACCATATTTCTAGGTTCTTGTTGGATTGTTGAACAGATCTGCTTGCACTCTCACTGTTTGAGTGTCCACTTTGTGTGCTTTAATTTTGTAGCTTGAATAACTATTTCTAAAAGAACAATGTGTAATTTATCAACTAGTGATTTCTTACTGTTTATCTTCTTTTCTTGAAATTCTGTAATGTTTCCACCTTTTTCCTGTTTTTTTTCTCTTTAAAAATAAATAAATAAATAATAAATAAAACAGAGTCCTGAGACTCAGAGAGTCTGCATTGACCACAAAGGGGCATGAATGAACAATTTAGGGTGTTCACAGTAGTTGTTAAACAGGTATTCATTTTCCAAAATTCATCAAATGCTACACTTAAAGCATTAAATTTTACATAATTTAAATAAACAATAAAACAGATATTTTTTGAAATTCTGTAATATTTCTCTCCTTTTTTTGTTTTATCCCTTTAAATAAAAAATTTTTAAAAAACACATAAAATTCATATTTTCGCCTTCAATTATATATGTATACATTCAATTATATATGTGTGTACACGTGTGTGTGTGTGTGTGTGTGTGTGTTTTCCATTTATGAAGCTAATTCTTTACTTTCTCGCAGTATCCCATTCTTCTGGAAATATTCCTAACACCTTGCTCTAGGAATAGGCCCTCTCCCTCAACACAGAGGCTGCCCACCATTGACTGGCACAGAGCTGACTCAAACTGGGCCAATGAACCCCTTTGCTAGATGCCCACTTCACCTCTTTGCAGTGCTTGAAGCTTTAATATGTTAAGTTTGGAAGCTGTTACTGGACCAGGAAAGTGAAATAGTCATGTAGATAAAGTGATAGGTATTGAGATGAGTGGGGAAAAAGTCCTAATATTTTAAATCACATTTTCCCTAAGAGTTCTTTATTTCCCAGTTCTTTGATCATTCATTTTTCTTTCTCTGTTTCTTGGAATACTTTCTCCCCTAAAAAAGCATGTTCAGATCATGATCTTGTAATGATCATGTTGGAGTTTCCTTCCCCAAATCTAGCTAAATGCTATGTACAGAATGAACAAAATAAATTAACTGACAAGGGTTTTATTTCACTGGTCATTCCATATGCTTATGATATAGGTATATTTTAAATGCTGATTCCATGTGTACATATGCATGTGGTATGGGGGATCAAACCCAGGGCCTCAAGACACAGGTAAGAACTGACCACTGAGCTACATCTCCAGCCCCCAGATATTTTTGTGAGTGGTAAGTCAAGTTGGCACTTAAATGTTACCAACCCTTGGACTGTATCAAAGTGGATATAAAAAAAATAGAATTTATTAAACTGTCTCTTGAAATATTTTTATAGAAAGGATTCCCTGTCTCTTTCGTTCCTTTGCTCATGACTCCCTCAATATTCAAATCAAAACTGAGTTCAAAAATACATATCAAAGTGCATTTTCTTTTTAAAATGAAGATACAGTTTTGAGAAGCAAAGGTTTAAGATTGGTAAGAAATAGATATTTTTTCATGTAATATCTGTTACCACCACTTCCTCAGAAATATGAAATACTGACTTTAACAAGTATACACATACACACAAGCTAGGTGTGGTAGTGCACAACAGTAATTCCAGTACTTAGGAGGCTGAGGCAGGAGAATTGCAATTTTTAGCCTAGCCTGGGGTAAGGTGACAATTTAATGAAACCCTGTCTCCAAATATACACACATACATGCACACACACATACACACACACAAAGAGATTAGACTGCTCAGATGTAATCCCTGCTTCTCCTACATCCTAATTATATGTTCTTGAACAACCACATAACCTCTTTGTACTTCAAATTTTCCATCTATGTAGCAGTAATAACAATGGTACCTACTGTATCAAAGAGACTTCTGTACTCCCATGCTCATTGCAGCTTTATTCACCAGAGAGAAGTCATAGAATCAGTGTACCCATCAATGGGTCGATGGATTAAGACGAAAGATGCAATGGAAGACTATATGGCCTTAAGAAGAAAGAAACCTGTCCTTTGTCACCATCTGGAGGGACCTGGAATGCACAGTGATAGATACGTGATCTCATCTATGGACATTAAATAATCAAACTTACAGAAGCAGATCATTGGGGAAGTAGGAAGAGGAAGTTTTAGGGAGATGCCACTCATAAGGGTACAAAACTTCAGTTCTACAGGAAGAAAAATTTAAAGATCTCTATTGTACACAGTGTTGTAGTTAATGTATTAATTACTTGAAAATTTTGAAAGAGCAGATTTTAAATAATGTCACCACAAAAAGAATACAAGTATATAAGGTAATAAATGTATTAACAAGGTCAACTTAGCCAGTATATACATATTTTAAAACAACACATCATATGCAATAAATATATACTATTTGTCCATATATATATATATATATATATATATATATATATATATATATATATATTTCTTTTACAGAATTGAAAAAAAACCTAGTAAATTAGAGCCCCTGTCATGCCAGAGCATTATATAAAAATAAATACATAATTTTATTTTTATTATTTTTTAAATTTTAAACTTCTTTTTGTACTGCTGGGGAAAGAACACAGAGTCTCACATATACTAGGCAAACACTACTGAGCCATGTCCCCAGTTCTTATTACTTTTCTGAAGTGAAAATCTTCAAAATCCTTTCTTCTAGCTTTTTAAAATGTACAGTTCCTTATTATCTATGAATGTATATTTTTTAATACATCATAACCTAGTAGGTAGAATAACCCTACACAACTGGGTAATCAGTTCACTTGTTTACTATGCTTTGAAAACTCCCATACACAAATTAAATGTGTATATGTGTATGTTTGAACTTGTTCACCTCCTGGATAATATTCAAATGTTTTGCAATAGAACAAAGTTTCTGGTCTATCTGAATATACTAGAATTCTGTTTGCTAAATACATGTTCTCAGCACAAATATTTTATTGCATAATTCCTACAACATGCAAAATTTATCAAACAGTACTTTGCTGCAACTATAATCCTTGAGAGTTGAGAAAAGCCAAAATTGAGCCAACTAGTGTCAGACTTAAAAAGTAAGAATATGTAATTTAATGTAATTCATTTATGTACCTATCACTCAAAAATTTTACAAAATAATTTGTGATACATTAGCACACATTAACACAATATGTGTGACAGTCACTTTTCCATTTCTGGAACAAGATGAATTATACACACAACTACAAGTAGAAAAAGGTTATTTTGGTTCATGGACTCAGAGGTTTCAATCCACTGTAGGCTGGAGTCAAGATAGAAACATCATAGCAGAAGGACATGGCACAAGAAAGCTTGCTCAACCCATGGCAACCAAAAAAGCAGAGAGCAGGCAAAGAATACGAGATGAAGCAGCCAGGACAGAATATAACCCCCAAGATCATAACTTCATGATGCAACTAGATGTGCTTTCTAGTCTCCTAGGCTTTTCTCAAGACAGTCAACTTACCAAGTCCAACCGTGGTCTGTTTCCTTTTCCCTTCCTTCCTTTCTTCTTTCCCCTTCCCCAGTTCTCTTTCCTTTCAAGCAATTTCTTCCCATTTCACAGTATTTGTTCTACATTTTGGTCCTTATTTACCTTTTCAGTTTCTCACACCAGACAATGTGATAAATTTACACATGTGAGTTCAATTTATTTCACTTAAGATTATGGTCTCCAGTTGCATCCATTTACCCAGAAATGTCTCAAGTTTATCCTTCTTTATGGAAGACTAGTACCCATTGTATTAAAAAAAATCTTTTTTCTTTTTTGTTTTTTACTGTTTCAATAGGACTTTACTGATGACACTGAAATTTGAGTTTCAGATAAGTTTTGTTACAAATATTCTTTTGATTTTTTTTCTTACCCCTTAAAAATCTTTAGACATCATAGTTTAGAGGTCACAAGGAAAATAGGTAGAAGGCTGAATTAACTTCAAACTAAGAACAATTAAAAGGTCTATTTGTTCTGATAATTTCATCTATTTCTCAGTTGATGGGCATCTGGGTTGTTTCCAAGATTTAGTTATTACTAAGTGAGCTGCTATAAATAAAAGAATACACATATCACTGTGTATGATGCATTTAATTCTTCTGAGAAGATACTTTGAAGGGGGAATAGCTGGATAAAATGGAACTTCTAGATCGAGTTTTTGAGGAATCTCCACACTGATTTCTACAGTGATTGCACAATTCTAAATTCCCACCACTAGTGGAGAAGGGTTTCTTTTACACATAGCACCTCCATCACGTATTATTTGTTGATTTTTGATGATAGCCATTCTTTCTGGAGTGAGATGGAATCTCAATGGTGTTTTAATTTGTATCTCTTGAATAACAAGTGATGTTGAATGTTTTTTCAAATATCTATTTGCCATTTATATTTCTTCATCTCAGAAGTGTCAATTCATGTCAGATGCCCATTTTGGGATTGAGTTTTTTAATTTGGGAGGTCTGATTTTTTTCAATCCTTTATATGTTCTAGATATAAGTCCTTTGTCTGAGGGACAACTGGCTAAAATTTTTTCACTCTTTGGGTTGTCTTTTACTCTGTTGGTGATTTCTCTTGCTGTGCACAAGGTTTTTAATAGGATGAGATCCCAGATGTTGATTATTTTGCATGGGGTTTTGTTCATGTCCTTTCCTATACTAGGCCCTCAAGAGTTGTGCCTAGGGTTGGGAATATAGCTCAGCAGCACAGTGCCTCCCTGGCAAGTGTGAGGTCTTGAGTTTGATTCCTAGAACCATAAAAAAAAAGTTCTGCCTATTCTCTTTTCCAGCAGATTTAGCATTTCTGTTTAAATATTTAGATCTTTGATCCAATTCTATTTTAGTTTAGTGCATGGTGATAGACATAGATCTAGTTTCAGTCTTTGGCATGTGGAAAGCCAGTTTTTCCAGCATCAATTATCTATGAATCTTTCTTTCATTGGATGAGTTTGACTCCTTTGTTAAAAATAAGTTAATTGGGTATGTTTGGAGTTGTTTCTGCATCTTCGAATCTGTTCCATTGATCTTGAGATTTTTGTTTTGTTTTGTTTGGCCAGCGCCAAACTGTTTTCATCACAGTAGCTTTGTAGTAAAGTTTCAAGTCAGGGATAGTGGTGCCTCCTGCCTTGCCTTTGTTGCTAAGAATTGTTTTTGCTGTTCTAGGTCTCTTCTGCTTCCTAACATATTTTAGGAATCTTTTCTCTAGTTCTATGAGGTATGTCAATTGTATTCTGATTCAGATTGCATTAAATCTGTATAGCAATTTTGGAAGTATGGCCATTTTCACCATGTTTCTACCCATGAGTAAGGGATATCTCCATTTTCTGACATCCCTCTTCAACTTCACTTTTCAGAGTTTTTTAATTTCCAATGTATAGATCTTTTACAACCTTTGTTAGATTGATTCCTATTTCATTTTGTAATGCTATTGTGAAATGCGTGGTTTCCCTAATTTATCTCTCAGTGAGTGTGTTGTTTGTGTAACCAACAACAGGAAAATAATACCAGAAAGATAAGCCAATACATTTCAGTTATTACCATTAATATAAATAGTCTCAGTTCACCAATCAAAAGACACAGACTGGCAGAGTAGATCAAGAAGTAAGATCAAACAATATACTGCATACAAGAAACACATTTAACTCAAAAGAAACTCATAGACTAAAAATCAAAGGATGAAAAATAATAACCCATGCTACAGTATCTCAGAAAAAGTATAGGTAACTATTTTAGTTACAGACAATGTGAACTTCAGGCCAAGACTGATCAAGAGACAAAACAGGTCACTACACACTTGTTAAGGGAAAACTCTACGAAGAAGAGATAACAATCATAAATATATATGCACCCAACTACATAAAACAAATAATAGAGGACATGACAAATCCAATAAGCACTAACACAACTGTCATGAGGGAACTTAATACCTCACTGTCACAATTAGATAGATCGACTAGCCAAAAAAAAACCAACAAAGAAATACCAGAACTAAATCAAACTTGTGAACAAATGGACTTAGTAGATGTTTACAGGGTGTTCCACTCCACAACATCAGAATATACACTCATCTCAGCTGCACATGGAACATTCTCCAAGACAGACCACATGCTAGCCTATAGAATATGCTTAAATAAATACAGAAGAGTTGAAACTACTCCCTGTATATTATCTGACCATAGTGCTACGAAAATGGAAATCAATGGCAAAAGAAGTCACAAAAACTACATTAACACTTGGAAGTTAAACAACACCCTCCTGAACAAGCAATGGGTCAACAGAGTAAGTTTAAAAAGAAATTAAGCAGGAAAGGATCTTTGAAAGTCAGTTTCTGTGGTGAATCTAGGAGCCAGGTTGCTCTGGAGCCTTCTGAGCATAGAATCGGACTCCCTCACCTGTAGTGGAATAGACAGACCTCTCTCTGCAGGCTGCTCACTTCATAACGAACTCCTGTGAGACTTTGGTTCTCCTGTTCTGCATGGCCAGAAGCCCTCCTTGTTCCTCCTGCCTGTCCATGCACCAATAATGAGTCAATTAGTTTGTCCCTGTGGTGCTTGTGGGGACAGCTTGCTGCCTAGTTTTGTGTTAAGTATTTAATTTTTAGTCCATAGGTTCTAAGTTTTGCTTTATAAATCTATTTTTGTGTGAGGATTTGGGTAAATTTAAAAGACCTTCACTATTACCATAGTCTCAGATCACTTAAACTATTTTAAATGGAATTTGTTTGTCATTCATAACCAAGACCATTGATGAATATATCTCCAATCATCTCATTAAAAGATATTTCCAATGTACTAGCATCTAGCCATTAGCCTAAATATATAACAATAATTTTAACTGCTTATAGTTAAGTAGCTCCCCAGTTGGTTAAACATAGATAATTAGCTAAAAGTGAAAACATGCTTTGATGTAAATATTTGCACTAGTTCCATTCTTTGCTTGGTCTTTAGTCCTTTTAACAAGTGTTCTTGAGTTAAAGAAAAATGCCTAGCAGTGGATTTGTAAATTTTCTTCAGTATAAATAAGTCCTCTGCCCTAATTCTGCTAATCAATACATTTGGAGAAACAAATTCAAACCATGTTGAATCATCTTACTTATGCAATTATTTACAGCACTTATTTCATCTATTGATTAGACAAATAGAAACACACTGAAATCTTACTCAAATGCTATCCCTGGAGTCAAAGCTATCATTAAAATAATTTATAAGAACATTTTTGGTACACGAACCTCCTCAGATCTGGCTCAATATTGGCTGGCTTTCTTTTTAAATTGCATCAGGTTTTTAGCACAAAGAATAGGCTAATCTTGAAAATCACTGATGAGATTAATGAGAGAATGACTAACCTCCTGGTTCTACTTTATTAAATTATCACATAGCAACTTGAAATGAATTAAATTATCCTAATGTGAAGGACTAGTGCCTAGCCCCTCTTCTCCATGTTTAAAAAAAATGGCACCACTGCTATTCACAAAGAAAAGTAGCTTGGTCAGTAAAATAATTTTAAACCTCTATCATCTTAAAATCAGGAACACCTGAATAATATTCCTGGCTAAGATTGAGAGCAAAGTCCAAAGCTAACTCATGATCTCTGTTTTGATTAGTTAAAAATGTTTCATCCCACAGGAAATCAACTGCAATGATCATGAGCTTATTCATTCAACAATGAATATAAAATGGGGAACTCCCATGGCCTTTCATGGAAAAGGAGCCACATGGAAATACAAATGATAACAAGGTTCTGCTTAGACTCCACCACAACAGAATACTCCAAAGACCTCCCAAATTGCACACATCCCATTACATTAGCTCGTGTACTCTTCTACCTTTATTTGCAGTACTGAGACACTATATAGCTTCTTGTTAACATTGCCCTTTTTGCTCAGGGCAAAGCCTCACCTTTTTTAAGATCTCTGCAGCAACTACTGCAATAAATTGCTGCCTGCTGGGCCATGGAATCGAGCAGCCTTGTGAAAAAGAAATACTCACAGTTCATTCACATTCCATATTTGATGTGCAAAACAAGACAATTTTTATTTTTAGGCCTAGCCACTAATTTAAAAGTAAGAGAATTATATTGGAGATAAAGAATTGAAACAATAAGAACTTCATAAGAGTTGCTTTTTTTAACTTATAGTTAAAAGAATAAAAAAATATAAACCCTAACTCTATAAGAAAAGCATGGGAACAAATGCATCTTAGTAGCAAGAAAATGATGTGCTTTAACTTTATTTCCTTCCATTTTAGTATATTGAATATGCCAGCAACCTGGAAAAATGCTCTTAAAAATAGTCTCCTGATATTACTAAATTAAAACTAATTTCTTCCCACCCATTTAGAATTGTGTCTAACACACAAAAGGAGCTTGATAAATATTAGCTATGATTATTTATATTATTATCATTGACAGGCTTAGCTCTATTTCTTTATTTTTATCCCTCCAACTCAGGAGAAGAAATCCAACCAATTTCACATTTTCTCTCTCTTTCCCTCTTTCAGCTCTTGTGCCCTCCTCCCCTATTCTCATTGGCTGTGTTCCCTCTGCTATGACTAGTTTTCATTCTCTCACAAGCCTTGGTCCTTATTTCTCTCCTGTTTACCACCTACTACTTCCAAGGCCAAATCAACTCTAATTTCTCACCATCTATTCATTCCACAGCCCACCAGAATTAGTGTTTGGGCAGAGAAAGAGGAGCTGGCAGGACCCGGGATTCATGCAGTTCTGACACTGGATCACCCTCCAGCCAGATGGCAACAGACCTGCATCTCTGGGGTTCAGAGAGTGTTGGAGGGCCTTGGCACACTGCAGCCCGGCAACTACCAAGACTTCCACCTGCAGTGACTGGGAAAGGATGACAGGTTGGAGGAAGCAATGGCTCTGTGCAATCTTTGGCATTTGGGAAATGTGGAAGAAACACTAATTATAAGGACTGGGGAGTTTGTTTGGCTGTCCTAAGGGTTATTGACACACTAAAAAGAGAAAATGATAGGCTCATTTCAACCAATTAGCCACTTAAAGCAAAATGTGAGAGTAGGCACCCAGGGCAGTGTTTACAGACATGAGACCTCCTTACCCACTCCAGGGTCCCGGGAAAGACCAGCTGAGGACTAGGACTGGAACCTCACTGCAAAACCAGAGGGCTTCAGGAAAAGTGGAATTTACAGCCCTATCAAGTTATGCATATCAGGAAAAGATGGGGTATGGAGCCTAAGGGTAGGAATATCCAGGGGGTACCTCAAGAACACTGGACCTGCCCCCGAAGGCCCACCCAGCTACTGGGAACATCCAGGAAGCCCGGTTCAGGTGTAAGCTGCCTGGTACCTCCCCCGTGGGCCCACCCTGCCACCGGGAACGTAGAGGAAGCCTGCCCCAGAGTGAAAACTGCCCTGGACTGCTTCTGCTGGGCCCACCCTCCCATCTGGAACATCACAAGACCTCAGCAGGCTCCAGTCAGTATAAAAAATTTGGAACTTTGCTCCCAGGCGGTGAACCTTGCACTGCAGCAGATTAACTGTGCCGGTGTGGTGAATATGCCCCTAAAATAAAGCTATACAGGGGATAAATAGGGCCAGTAGTAAAACCCCCTCCAACTAAATGTAAGACTTTGGTGAGTCTGAAAAGAGTATGTGTGTGATCCCCTCCTACACACAGAAAACATCAGGCAGAGTGAAAATGACAAAACAAAAATGCAAAATGCAGTCTCAAACATATAGTTCACCAGAAGCAAGTACAGGAGACATTGAAATAGAGGAACCCAAGAGTAACACACCAGGAATCTCTGAAAAGCTAGCAAGTGAAATAAAAAAACAACTGCATCAGGCTATAGAGGAAATCAAATTAGAAGTACTCTCCCATGTAAAGATAGAAATAATAACCTTAGTAAAGGAGTTGTTGAATGCAGCTAAAGAAGAACTAGAGAAAAAAGTACATGAGCATGGGAAACTGATTGAAACTTTGAATAAACAATATAGAAAACAAGCAGAATTCATAAAAGAAACTCAAAGAGACATATAAGAAACAAAAAATTCTACTGAAAGTGTGCAAAATCACCTAAAGGAAGCTGAGAATAGCATTTTGGACCACAAGGACAGGATCACAATTAGCAATCAGGAAAGGATAGAACTTTTAAAAATAACAAAGCAGCATGAAATGACAATCCAGAAGCTTCATGATGATGCCAAGAGCAACAATATAAGAATAATGGACATTAGCGAATATACAGGAGTACAAGCCAATGACATATGTAAAGTATTTACAGAAATAATAGCAGAAAATTTCCCAAACATGGGGAAAGAATCTGATATGCAGATAACTGAGGCATATAGAACACCAAACAGTCACAGTCAACATAAATCCACACCCAGACACAGAAGAATTAAGATCTCAGACATACAGCATAAAAAGAGAATACTAAAAGCTGTCAGAGAAAAGACACAACTCACCTATCAAGGAAAGCCCATTAGAATCATGGCAGACTTTTCAGCAAAAACTCTCAAGTCAAGAAGAGCTTGGAGTGAGGTATTTCAAGCCCTGAAAGAAAACAACCTTCAACCCAGACTGATGGACCCAGAAAAACTTTCATTCAAATTTAATGGAGAAACAAGATACTTCCATGACAAAGAAAAACTGAAGAAATTCATGTCCACCAAACTAACCATACAAAGAGTACTGAAAGACATACTAGACAGAGATAAAAATGACCACAATCCCCAAAACAACAACAGAAAGAAACCACCAGGTAGGATAAACAATTAAATAAGGGGAAAAGCAGAAAGAAACAACTGGAACATAACATGGCAAAGTTGAGCCAGTACATATCAGTGATATCCATAAATATAAAAGGCCTCAATTCACCTATAAAAAGAAATAGAATGACAGAATGGATCAAGAAACAGGATTCCACAATATGCTATATACAAGAAGCACATCTCACCCAAAAGGAAACTCATAGATAAAAAGTCAAAGGATGGAAAACAGTATTCCATGCAACAGGAACCCAGAAAAAAGCAGGGGTAGCTATTCTATTTGCAGACAATGTGAACTTCAAACCGAAACCTAAAATGATTAAAAGAGATAGAGAAAGTCACTACATATTTGTTAGTGGAAAAATTCAAGAGGAAGAACTAACAATTATAAATACATATGCACCAAATAGAGGAGCACCCAACTATATAAGACAGATACTAAACGACATGAAAAACCAAATACACAAGAATACAATTATAACAGGAGATCTTAACAGCCCATTGTCACAAAGAGATAGATCAACTAGACAAAAAGTCAGCAAAGAAAAAACAGAACTGAATCATACTGTGAGCAGTTGGACTTAGTAGACGTTTACAGAGTGTTCCACCCAACTACATCAGAATACACATTCTTCTCAGCTGCACATGGGACATTCTCCAAAGTAGACCATATATTATCCCATAAAACATTCTTAAGTAAATACAAAGGTATTGAAATCATACCATGCATAATATCTGACCATAGTGCACTGAAATTGGAAATTAATGGCAAAAGAAATTGTAAAACCTGCATAAATACATGGAAATTAAATAACAGCCTTTTGAACAACCAGTGGGCTACAGATGAAATTAAAGAAGAAATAAAGCAATACTTACAATTCAATGAAAATATAGAAACAACATACTGTAATCTGTGGGATGAAGTGAGAGCGGTCTTAAGAGGGAAATATATAGCAATAAATTGTCATATCAAGAAAACAGAATGAGCACAAATAACCTAATGCTCCATCTCAAGCTTCTAAAAAAGAAGAGCAAGCTAAACCCAAAGCTCATAGAAGAGAGGAAATTGTAGAGATTAGAGCAGAAATCAATGCAATTGAAACTAAAAAAAAAAAAATACAAAGAATTAATGAATCAAAAACTGGTTTTTGAGAGAGTAAACAAAATTGACAAACCCCTAGCTAACCTTATCAAGAGAAAGAAAGAAAAACCCAAATTCACGTAATAAGAATTGAAAAGGGAGAAATTACTACAGATCCCATGGAAATTCAAAAGATCATGAATACCTACTTTGAAAATCTCTACTCACATAGAGTGGAAAACATGGAGGAAATGGACAGATTTCTAGAAACATATGAACTACCAAAGCTCAACCAAGAAGATATAGCAATTTTGAACAACCAAATATCAGCTATTGAATTTGAAAATGTAATTAAAAACTTACCAACAAAGAAAAGCCCAGGTCCTGATGGATTCACAGCTGAATTCTACAAGAAATTTAGAGAAGATTTGATGCCAATTCTCCTTAAACTCTTCAATGAAATTGAGAAGAAAGCAATCCTCCATAAATCATCCTTGGAGGCAAGTACTCTGATATCAAAACCAGAGAAAGATCCAACCAAAAAAAGAGAACTATAGGCCAATCTCACTAATGAACATTGATGCAAAGATTCTCAATAAAATAATGGCAAATAGAATGCAGCAAATCATCAATAAGATTATACATATGATCAAGTGGGGTTCATTCCAGGAATGCAAGGATGGTATAACATACGCAAATCAATGCATGTAATACACCACATCAACAGAGCCAAAAACAAAAACAACATGGTCATCTCAATAGATGCAGAAAAAGCTTTCAACAAAGTCCAACACATGTTCATGATAAAAACCCTTCAGAAACTTGGAATACATGGTGTCTACCTGAACCTTATAAAGGCCATCTATGACAAACCAACAGCCAACATTATACTAAATGGACAAAAACTGAAAGCTTTCACTTTAAAATCAGGAACAAGACAAGGATGTCCACTATCACCACTCCTTTTCAATATACTTCTGAAAACACTAGCCAGGGCAATCAGACAAGAGAGAGAAATAAAAGGAATAAAGATAGAAAAGGAAGAAGTTAAATTATCACTATTTGCAGATGACATGATATTCCATATAGAAGACCCAAAAAACTCCATTAAAAGACTACTAGAGGTAATAAACAGGTTCAGCAGTGTAGCTGGATACAAAGGCAATGCTCAAAAATCAATAGCACTCCTATACACAAACAAAAAACTCACTGAGAGAGAAATTATGGAAATATCACCCTTTACAATAACACGGAAAAAAATGAAACACTTAAGAATCAACCTAGCTAAAAATGTAAAAGACCTATATGCTGAAAATTATACTATGCTGAAAAAGGAGATTGAAGAGGATATTAGAAAATTGAAGGATATTCCTTGCTTTTGGTTAGGAAGAACCAACATTTTGAAAATGGCCATATTCCCAAAACTGTTATACAGATTTAACGCAATCCCAATCAAAATACCATTGACATACCTCACAGATCCAGAGAAAACATTCCTAAAATTCATTTGGAAACAGAAGAAACCTAGAAGAGCAAAGGCAATTCTAGGCAACAAAGGCAAGGCAGGAGGCATATCAATTCCTGACTTGAAACAGTACTATAAAGCCACAGTGATCAAATCAGCTTGGTACTGGCAAAGAAATAAACCTGAGGATCAATGGAACAGATTAGAAGATACAAGCACAACTACAAAGACACTGAGCCACCTGATATTTGACAGAGGGGCTAAATATGCCCACTGGAAGAAGGATAGTCTCTTTAATAAATGGTGTTGGAAAAATTGGCTCTCCACATGCCAAAGACTGAAACTAGATCCAAACCTATCACCATGCACAAAACTAAAGGCTAAATGTATCAAAGACCTCAATATTAAAACAGAAACACTAAATCTACTGGAAGACAAGGTAGGTAGAAGTCTTGGAGACATAGGGGTAGGAGGAGAATTCATGAACAAAATGCAAACTGCACGAGAAACACTTCAAAGAAACTACAAAAGGGATCTCATATCACTGAAAGGATTCTGCACTTCAAAGGAAATCACCAACAGAGTGAAAAGAAAACCCACAGAGTGGGAAAGAATTTTAACCAGCAACCCCTCAGACAAAGGACTTGTGTCCAGAATATATAAAGAACTGAAAAACATCAAGCTCCCCAAATTCAAAGACCCTCTCCAAAAATGGGCATCTGAGATGAACACACAGTTCTCAGAGAAAGATATACAAATGGAAAATAAATACATGAAGAAATGTTCACCATCACTGGTCATTTGAGAAATGCAAATTAAAACAACACTGAGATTCCACTTCACTCCAGAAAGAATAGCACCATCAAGAAATCAACTGATTACAAATGTTGGCAAGGCTGTGGAGAAAAAGGAACACTGCTCCACTGTTGGTGGGAATGTACCCCACTGTGGAAATCCATATGGAGAATTCTCAGAAGACTAGGATTGGAAGCCCCATTCAATCCAGCTTTTCCCTTCCAGGGTATTTTCCCAGAAGAACTGAAAAGTTCATATCACAGTGATATATGTGCACCCATGTACATAACTGCACAATTTGTGATAGCTAAATCCTGGAAACAACTAAGATGCCCATCAACTGCAGAGTGGATAAACGAGATGTGGCATTTTTGTACAATGGAATATTACTCAGCTATAAAAAAGGATGATCTTGAGGCCTTCATAGGCAAATGGAGACAACTTGAGACTATCCTCGTTAGTGAAGTAAATAAGAATCATATTTATAAATATATTGTGTCTCTAGTGTAAAAAGTAAGAACTATAAGTGTAATTAAACCAAAATATGTAATTGCTATTATAAAAAAGAGCAGAAAAGAAAGTGCTCTAAGGGATATAACTGCATGTAAGTTTGAGTGCATAAAATAGATGACCATATTGCTGAATCTTTGTTGGATCTTTGAGCAGAATTGTTTGCAGTCTCACTGTTTGAATGTCTACTATATAACTTTGTAACTTGAACAACTATATCCAAGATGACAATATGTAATTTATAAACTAGTGATTTCTTAGTGGGTTTTTTTCTCTTTTTCCTTTTTTTCTTTCTTTTTCTTTCTTTCTTTTAGAAATCTATATTGTTGCTACCCTTTATTCCTGTTTGGCTTTTTTCTTCTCTTTAAATAAAATTTTTAAAATGTATAATTGCTATTGTAAAAAAGAGGAAATAGGAAGCACTATAAAAGATATAGTTACATGTATGTTTAGGTGTGTGGGATTGATAACCATATTTCTAGGTTCTTGTTGGATCATTGAACAGATCTGTTTGCAGTCTCACTGCTTGAGTGTCCACTTTGTGTGCTTTAATTTTGTAACTTGAAAAACTATTTCTAAAAGAACAATATGTAACTTATCCACTAGTGATTTCTTACTGTTATCTTTCTTTTTTTGAAATTCTGTAATATTTCTATCCTTTTCTGTTTTTTTTTTCTCTTTAAATAAAAAAAATTTAAAAAAAGAACACTGGACCCTCTGCCTCCCCTGAAACTTCTGGGCATGCTGAAGCAGCCCATACTCTAGTGTTAGGGGGTGATGGACCCTAATGCATTAACTACAGACCACAAAGAGCCTGAGACAGATGCCTCACAAGATAACACATGCCCTCCTCAAGACCTGGCCTATTTTTCCTTTGTAACCTCAGCAGTAGGTATAGGCAAAGCTCAGCATGGCCCTGCTAAAGAAGGAAAGGGATTACGTACTGAAAGAACTGCAGGACACGGCTCATATGTACCAGAAGAATCCAGGAGAGCATCTTGCGAGCACTGAAGCCAAGTCTGGACACACACACAGATGACCCCACATCCAGTGCGGGTGTGATGAGTAATAAGCATGCTCGGAGCATACTGAACTTGGGAAAGTGAGTGACTTGAATATAACCTTCCTTCCCACTGTTTTTTCTATTCTGTGAGCAGAAACAACGTGAAACCATAGATGTTTGTTAGAGAATTTAAGACCAAAAAAATAACAAAGATGCCTGACTTTCTAACCGAAAAACATTTCCCTCATCTATTATAACAGCAAGTCTACTTTCTGTAATTAGCATCCTTGGGTTTAATTATATTAGAGACAATACACACTCATTAATGAAGGCTTAGAAGGACAGACGTGTCTGACTTTTCTGACCACAAGGTTGGAAGAAAGTCACTCTGGCCATCAGGGAAAATGGCCTTGCTGTCGGGAGGCACGGGGAGGCTCAGGAAGCAGAAATGCCACAGAAACCCTCATAAACTGAGGCTCGTACACCTCCTCCAACACACTTCCAGGCTGAAGTTATCCTGCCGCCTCCTCAGCAGAACATATGCTGTGATGACTCAGTCCTCCTCATCCTTCCTTCTGCTACTCGCACTACTGACCAGCTTCCTCTTATAGTAGCTGCTTATTCATAACTTTCTCTCCTACTCCAGGTCTCTGAGTCTCTTTTTTTACTCCTGCCTCCACAGCCAAATGTCAACTTTCTGTATATATTTTACAATCAAACACTTGATGCAGTAGAATTTTATTGGTCAGAAAATTATTGAGCAGTTACCAAGAATTAGCTAGTTCTTATGACAACCATCTCCTGTCTGGTTAGCTATGGGAAGCAGAGGGCTGCTTGACTGAGTGACTGATGACCAAGTAGCACATGACCACATGACCACATGACCAAACCAAATGCAAAAGGGTCTAAGAAATGCACCCCTTGACCAAAAGCCTTATTCCCAGCAAAACTCCACCACAAAAGGAAAATGAAATCTCAGTGAGCAACTGATCATCTCCACCCTGTTTTTGTAGTTGTTAATTTACTTGTTTTTAATTCAAGAAGAAAGCAGGGAAGTTCCTGATATAGGAGAATAAAACTCCCAAGTTACTAGATGTCCTGTACGAGTTCATGTTCTCTAAAATCAAAGAATAAATTTCAAGAACAACAGAGGTGAAGAGAAGGATATATTTATTGGGGGAAAGAAAGCTTCTGTCTGAGACAGAGGCAGAAGTGGTCTCAAGTGGCTTGCCAAGGACCCTGCCTTTTCCAGGGATTTTTATAAAGCAAATCTTTGACATGAGGTGGGTCCAAGGTGGGAAAAATTGGGAAATCACAAGGTGGGCATGAGGTGGGGCAAAACTATGGTCAACCAATAACATTACAGGTACAATTGCTCAGGTAAAATTGATTAAATCAGGGAGTCGTGCAGCGAGCAGGCATGAATACAGAGCAAGGGCTCTTCCTATAAAGATGGAGTTGGTGAGTCTCCCCACCTTTCTCAAGGCAATTCATACCTATTTAGAATATCAGTCCCCGATGTTTATCCTTAGGAAGTATGTGGGTGCACTTGTTTTATCTTTCATCTGAGGTCTGACCCATAACGGGAGGTGCCTGTCTCTCCCACCCAGCTGCAAGGTACCTGATCTTTCTGCACTGGCTCCTTCAAGAGCCGAGCCCTATCTAACTGCCTGTAATATTTTTATCTAACTTAGTTGTCCTCCCAGAGCAGAGCTGAAGCAGTTTCTACCTAAAATGCATTTACTAGATATTTGTATACATTCTACGGAGAACTAATAAATATTACAGAGATTCCATGAAGGGGACTCGTGGGGCCAAAATAAAATAGTTTGATGCAATTAAGAAAAGTCTGGGCTGAAACTGGTAGGAATCTTTGTATCACATCCTGGTTTTGCCTTTGACTAGGTATGGGCCTAAGACAATGCTAAAGGAAAGAGTCACCTATCAGGATAATCGGAGAAAGGAGTTTATCAAACTCCTAGTGCCTTATCCCACCCTCACCCCAACTATATTCTATTGTCATTAATGTCATCACTTCCAAGGGGAACTCTTCTGGAGGATGGATTTGTTTTTAAAAGACTTCAAAGGTGATTTAGATAAACCTACTACCACTCTGTCAAGTCCGATTCAGTTGAGAGTCACTGGACTAGATAATACCTTAAATAACGCTTTAATCCCAGGGTAGATTAAAAGTTGCAGAAGTAATTTGATTGTGCATGAAGCAAAAAAGCTTTAGAAGATAATCATGAAATAATATAAAGAACTTCTGTGCCCAACATTAAAGTACCAAAGCAGGCAAAACCTGTAACCAGTAAAAATAACAATAACCAATAAAATACAAAAAGAGGTTGTATCTCGAACTAGAGAAATGAAAATTATAGCAATATTGGATTTCAATTAATTATCTATCACACTCCAATTAAAAAGTTTGATTATGCTGTCGAGGACAGGGAAAGCATTGTAGCTTTAGCTATTACCTCCTGGGCTACAAATGCATATAACCAATCATTAAGCTGTTTCTGCTTCTCAGTACATCATAGAAATACATGTGTAGAAGGAAACACACATAAATCTGTGTTGCAAAATAACTTAGAATAGTGAGAAGTTTATCATAACCATATGACCTGATCATGACACTTATTATGTAAGCATTTTTCTTTTTTTTTTTTTTCAGCTTCTTTTTTTTTTTTTTTTGGTACCTGGGATTGAACTCACAACCACACACTTGCAAGCCACTGAGCTAAATCCCCAGCCCCAGCATTTTTCAAACATACAAGGCAATACTTCATATTTCCAACAGCTTCTGTGTGTATATAAACATACCAACAAAGTCCAGAGAGCAGAAGGCAGGGAGGAAGGACGGGAAGGGCCCAAAGGAACTTCATCCTCCACAATTTAATTTTTATTGTTTTTTAACAATAAAAATATAGTTCTACATTTTAATTTTTATTGTTTTTTAACAATAGCTTCTGCTCATTAAGAGCCTCCTATCTGGGCATGGTGTTCAATAAGACTAGTTACACAGACTTTCTTTTCAGATTTTATTTTTTATTAGTATGTGTTTGCAGTACAGAAGGAAAATGATGCTGGGAAAACACTATCCCCAAGCAAAAGGCTGAATCTAGACCCAAGTCCTTCCCCATGTATTACACTAAAATCAAAATGGACAAAGATTTAAATGCTAAAACTGAAAATAATCTTCTGGAAGATAAAATAGTTAAAACTCTCGAAGACATAGCTTTAGGCAAGGACTTTCTCAACCAAACCCCAATCGCACAGGAAATAATATCAAGAATCAGGTGGGCTGATACCAAATTAAAAAGCAAAGAAAACAACAGAGTAAATAAACAACCTACAAAATGGGAGGGGGAAATGCCAATTATTTCTCAGACAGAGGGCTAATATCTAAAATACATTTTTTTAAAAAAAGTTACACTCCCCAAAATAACAGATCAGTCAAAAAATAGGCCACCAAAATGAACGGATACTTCAAAGAAGTACAAATGGCCAATAAATACATCAAAAAATGTTCAACATTTCTGGTCACAAGACAAATACAAGTTAAGAAAATGGTTATTCTACAAAGAATGACTGTCATCAATAAGTCAAATAAATAACAAGTGCAGGTGAGACTGAGGGAAAGCTGGAACCCTTGTGCACTGCTGGTGAGATTGTAAACTACTACAATGATTATAAAAATCAGTATAGAAATTCCTCCAAAGAAGTAAAAATATAAATTGCATCTGACTCAGCTATTCCCTCTCCTTCTAGACATCTTACAAAAAGAGTTAAAGATATCATATTACAATGATACCACACATATGTACTCATGTTTACAGCAGTGGTTTATTGTGGGAGGGTTATTGTTCTTGTTGCTTGTTTTTGGAGGGAAGGGTTCTGGGGTTTTGTTTGTTTGGGGTTTTTTTGAAACAGGATCTCACTATGTAGTGCAGGCTGGCCTTGAACTCATAATGTAACCCAGCCTAGCCTCAAACTCACAGTGATCCTCTTGCCTCAGCCTCACAAGTTAATGATATTTTAGTTATTTTTCTCTAGTTACTGAGAGAAAATACCTGACACTCAAGGTTATATAAACCTCTGAAAGGTTTATTTAGCTCACAGTTTATAGAGGTTTCAATCCACAATTGGCTAGCTCCAAGGCAGGGTGGCTCATGGCAGACAGGCAACAGTTCATGGTAGTGAAGACAGCAAAAGCAACAAGAGAAAAAGACAAGACTCTTTTTTTGTCCCTCATATTGTATCCAGACTACCCACTCTAGGGCAGATGTGGCACTCATACACTGAATCCTAGCCAGAACTATACCAACCTAATCAGTGGACTAATTTACTAATCGAACACACTTAATCCCAGCATCAAACATGCTAGATCCAGCCACCTTTGAAAAAGCCCCATCTATGACCCCATGAGGCTTTGGGGGGCATCTAGACACAAGCTATAACAGCTGGGATTACAGGCATGCATCACCACGTCTGGCACATCCAATATTCTAATGAGTATTTCAAAAGCCAGCCACAAAGGAGCTCCTGGTTCAGGGAAAATTTGAGAGGAAAATCCAATCAGTGCAGTTCAGTTGAGGACTTCCCTTCAAATTGCTCTTACACAGCCACAGGATTGTGCCCTACTCTGACTTCAATTCCTCCTTTCTCAAGCTTCGACCCACAGCACCTGCCCTCTTCAAGTTCACCTTGAATCATCTGTTAAGAGTAATTTATATAAGAAAATAGCATCTTGTCACCTGTTATAAAATCCAGCTAACGTCCTTGCATTTTGCATACATAAAGTTCCTCTGTCTTCTTTAAATAAACCTTTACTTCTTGAATGACTTGAGTGGATTCCTGCACCTTACAACAAAGAACCCTAGGACAATATCCTTCGAGTTCACAAGCCATAACACAAAATACCCTCATTTTCATTGCTTGTGCGTGTATTTTTATAATGACATACTATGCATGGAAATGGTGCTAAAAAGAAGTAAAATCCTAAGGTCCTTTCTCATGACTCCAGAAAAGAAAAGAAGCTGAGCACTAACAGGAGAGTTATTCAGATGCAAAATCCAAGCATCTTTTGTGAGAGAAGCTGTTTCATTACCTTTTCAAATTCTCTTCTCTTATCTATTAAATTGAGCCCTGAAGGGGCTTCGATTTTGCAATATTTCTTTAGTTACAATGTTAACCTGAAAGTAAAAAAAAAAATTATATATATATATATATATATATATATATATATATATATATATTGTAAGTACTCTATAATTCTAATTTCCCAGGAATTTAAACTATGATTCCTTGAAGTCTGACAAAGTGAAATTGGTGCCTGTTTTTGGTGATTATAGGAAGGACTTAAGCATCCCTGCCTATTCAAAACTACATATAACCTGCTCCGTGGCAACTTTGCCCATGTTGGAGGAATAAAAATACCTCTCCCTGGGGTCGGCCATCAGCAGCATGTCTGCCTGGAGGACGTGGTCTCTGCCTTTCTAAACTCAATCAGCTCAGCACCACGCCGGAGCTCTGCACAGGCAGATGCTTCGTAAATGCTTTTGAATCGACTGAGGCAGCCAACAAATGCGAAGCCTGCCCCTCCCCCATCTCCTCACCTGCTGCCTGGAGCAGGTTCTCAATCGGTAGGAGCAACTTGGAAGAGGGAATGATTAAAGTCTATGCTGAGCCTAGCATTTAAAATAATAATGAAATTTTCAGAGGAGATTCTTACTGAAATCCACATGTACTCAGATAATCCCACTAGGAAATATTCCAGTTGATAAATTGAGCACAATCGCATTTTCTCCAGGTTTCCTAGAACTCTTCATCTGTCTCAGTGTGGTAGCCAGAAACCAAAAAAAGAGGGCGGAGAATTAATAACTGCACACTTTTAAGGATTTAATGAAACATTTATAGACTATTTCGGGCTTGTAATAAAAGTTATTACCCTCTGGTTGGCGACTGTGACCTCCAGGGGACAATAACGTTCTATTACATCCCCAAATTCTATGAAGTTATCTCCTACGGGAAACCATCCCGTATTGACAAGAGATAGGATGGCTAGTTGAAGAGCTGAAATGATTCCATAAATAAATTTCAACTTGAAAGCTGGCATCACTTATCCAAATCAAAACTTAAAATGTGTTATTATTACAGGTTCTCAAAATTACAGCTAAGTGGTGCTGACTTCCACGGCGCGCCGCACGCAGCTTCCCTCTCACCTTGCAGGACACGTGACTGCACGATGCATAAGGGAACTAATGACAGGGAAGTGATGTGTCCTTTCATGTCTTCTTTCCAGGTCCATAAAGCTAACAAATGCAAGTCTGATTTAAACCCTCACAAACAACACTGCTTTCCTAAAATGAGATAAATTACCCTTAACATGTTGTTCGTGAATATATTAAAGTTTTGAAACATACACGTAAATTTGTGTGTGTGTGTGTGTGTGTGTGTGTGTGTGTGTGTGTGTGTGTGAGTCCACGCGCGACAGTCTCTGAAGCTTTTCCGGTGGAGCTGGAGTGTAAGGAAAGTCAATTGCTCCATCTGCTGGCTGTATTTGGAATCAGACTCTAATTCCAAACTCCAAGGAAACTAGGTAAGAATTGAGAGAGGTACCTCAAAATGTCAGCCGAAAACTACATCTAGCACACAATGAAAATGTCAGTGCACCCGCATTCAAAGCCGGTGGTTCCACTAGAAAGCACTCGATGTTGTAGAATTCACCCAGTTCAGTTGCCATCCACGACTCACTAAGCATTTCTCAGCCCTGGTGCCGGCACATGGAGAAAACAGTGTCAAGGCCTGACCACATGACATATACTGAGCTTGGATTCTGGAAAATCCTAAAACTCATTCACACAAACAGACTCGTCAGGCTCACAGCATTCGGGGTTAATACTTAGGGAAAAGAGGTTCACGCATCGCTAAACATGTAAATCTTCAGCTAGCCAGATGCCGAGTAACACATAATGAATAGGAACGCCCTTTCATGAAAAGAAGAGTCCACGAGCTGGACTTCATAGTGGCTTTGCTTTGGCTTTAATCTAAAACATACCAAGAAAAATGCATAATGCAGATTTCACAATCAGGCGTTATTTTAGCATTCGAACTGTAAAACCTCGTCCTTTATGCTCTCTACTGACTAGCCCCTTTCTGAGGCTGACATAATACTTCTCTTCTTCACTGCTACACTGGGTGGCTGAGAAAACTTGCTATCTCAAGATCTGCTTGAAAAGCCCGTTACTAGTAGTCTCTCCCTACTAATTTTCCTAACTTGTTCCATAGCTATTGTGTTCGAAACATTTTACCCTTGTTCCATTTACTACATTAAATTCACATCTTGAAAAATTCAATTACGAGTCTGCGCAAGTGAATTTTGAACTTGGGTTTTGTCGTTTATGATGCCCCTGGAACTCATCAGCTGTGCTGCATTCGATAGAGCCAGCACATTGCTCTTCACGGAGTAATAGCTCCTCGTAAGGCTTTAGCTGGGTGTCAAACTGTGGGTTACCTGTAAAATCTTTCCTTTTCCTGGCATATTTTTCAAGCTGTAAACCTGAATCATTCTTCCATTCTATTATGAAGCACAAAAGTAATTTGGGTCTTGATGCAAAGAAGAAAATCGGCTTACCTTTGAAGAGGAGAAATTTTGTACTGCATGTAAACTGCTGCGTGCAGTTCTCCAACTGGATGCGACAGTGTGGGACACAGGACCTGGTCGACGACTATTTTCATGGCACTTTAATCTTTCCCCCAAACCAAGTTAGATTTAGCAGTGATGTGAGGGAAGAGAATTGTAGGATTTTTTTTTTAACTTAACATTTCCCTTGGCATAGTTTTTATTATTGTTCATTATATTTATTATTTGAAACCTTCCCATTATCTCAACACACAACTCAACTCAAAAATTTAATAAACAGTATTAATAATATCTGTCTTCCAGGAGCTTTTAATCTAAAAGACAGGCATTTAAAAAGGCTCTTGCAATATAATGTGGGAAGGAAAATCATGGAGCCATAGGAAGAGCAAAGGATGTAATGGGGAACTCGCACTGAGCTGGCCCTGGCAGGACAGACAGGAGTCACCACCTGGCAGGGAACACGTGGGGAAGGGACTCCAGGCAAAGAGAAAGCATGGGGAATTTTTAAAGATGTAAAAGATGTATGCACCTTTCCCACCTTTCAATTCTTTGTTCCCTTGTAGAGGATCACCGAGATGGCGCTCCTTGAAAGAAGAGCATTTGGCCCTGCTTCTGCATACTGACAGGTTCAGAGTAGGTTTGGATATAACTCCACCCCCTCAACTGGCTTTAAGCAATGTAAATGGGTCTAGGGAGATACTGAGTAACCTTTAAAGCTATGTGACAGGTCAGAGATGATAGCTCCAAACTAGTATGCGTGAACTAGGCCACGGCAGACTAAGACTGAGTATTGAGAAAGAATCCATGACATCTCAGAGCATGAGGGATAGATGTCAAAGCCAAAGCACCAGCCCCAAAACACAAGATACCTGTGACATGCAATTATTCTTTCTGCAGCTCTCTCCCTCCCCCTCCCTCTCCCTCTCTCTCTCTGTCTCTGTCTCTCTCTCTCTGTCTCTGTCTCTCTCTCTCTCTCTCTCTCTCCATATTGCTGAGGCTATTGTGCCTCCTATCTAGCCCAGCTCACAGCATTCAGGTACATCCCGCCTTTCTCACAGTCATTTACTCTCTAGCCACGCCCTCTTCATCAATTAGTAAAACCTGGGTTTGACCGTGGGTGGAGGCCTCTGTTCAGTTAGCCACTGTTCTAGCCCCCTTGGCCTCCCTCAACTAGATATGTCTTTGTCTCTTTATTCTCATCATGAGTTGCACCGGAAGTGGTAGATTGGAATTACTTGTTGGAATTCTAATAACTTTTCCCTGAGGTTACAAATCTGGACTCCACTGGATCACGACGAGGTCCAGAGAGAGTTTTCTATCCCTCTGACATTTTAGATAAAAAGTTGTACATGGAGGACTGATTTTCTAATAATGTTAAATAAAAAGCAACCCCCCCCATAAAGAAGGGAAAGTTTAAGCTTTTATAAGTGAAATACCTGTTTTAGCAAACATTTCTTCTTTGCAAAATTTTATGACCCAAACAAAAATTCAACTGCATCTTGTAAATGTTTCCTCTATGTGGTCAGTCTGAGAAGAGGAGTCCCTGAAAGGAGAATGAAATGGGCTCTATGGAGTAAAGTTTAGTGTGATCAAAACAGCATCAAAAGAGCAGTGTGAACAAATTCTTGTGGAGGTGGCTGGCAAAAAAACTACCTTTGCTTTGTACTAAAGATAATCTGTAGTCAGGTTGGATAGCAGAGCTATAACCCTGTCAATGACTTTATTTCCTCAAAGAAAATAGGCAATTAGGTATTCCTTTCACTTTTATTAGAATAGACACTATTGGGAATTTCAGCATTTATTGTTGTAGGATGTCTCACCTGATTCTTACCTTGTGGCACCCTGTGCCACTGCAATTGAGATTTAATGATGAGGAAATGAATAGAAAAATGGACTAAACTCTTCTGGAATAAATGCACGCACTTTAGTGCCACTAGTGATTGGAATGTTTGACAATTTAGGGCATGAGAGCCCTTGTTTGTACTGCATGAGATACATTGGCAGTGTTCCACAAGCATAAAAACCTATGTCTCATTTTCACCCATTTCTCCCAGTGAGTATGCAAAAAAGGACAGAAATAGATTTATCTGAAATATGTATGTATCCTTCCATCAGAGAAATTTTGAAATACAGAAAAATAGAGCCTATTACTTATCAGCCCTATTCCAAGTCATTTCTTTTTTTAAAATTTTATTTTAAAGAGGATAAAACCAAGGAAAATAAAACAGAATAAAACCAATCAAAACAAACCAGTGTAAGAGATACAAGACTTCAAAGCATTATGAAATCAACAATAGTTACCATAATACCTTTTGTTGTCTTCAAAATAGATGCAGATAACTTTGGACATAGTAAAACTCAAACAGAACAGAATAGAATAGAATAATAAAAACAAAACAATGAATGCAGTAGAGGACTTCAAAATAAACTAATAGTAAATCCAAAATGGCTATCATAATATATCTTGCTATCTTTGAAATAGCTGCTCCTGCCATCAAATGTAATCACACAAAACAAAAGAGACTAAAACCCAACCCAACAAAACAATAAAAATGATATAGGACTTCAAAACAAAACAATAGACATTCAACAATGGCCACCACCATCAGAAGGAGGTCGCCCCTAGATACCACACTGCGTACCATTATCTTCTGAATAGATCATCAGACCACTGGCCCTAGACTTGACAGGTCAGTGAAAAACACCAAAGCACCATGGGAATCCAATTGCATTTCACCTCAAAAGGAATCATTGCAGCCTGTGTTTCCCCAGATCAGCTGGTCGCTGGTTCCCAGGCAGGGCTTGCTTCCTGGTGTGGGCCTCGTTCTCTCCTGCAGTAGTCTGTGAAGGGTGCTGACTTATGGGGAAAGGCTGGGATCTGGCTGTCCCCATTCCAATGATGGCCCGCACATGGCCCCAAATCATTTCTTAATTGAACAGATTGTTTTCTTAGTTAACATGTTAGTATATATCCGTAAACTAGAACTTCTCTTAAAAGCTACAATACTATCAAAAGGTATTTTTAAATATTAGGGATTAAGCTCTATATGACTTCTATATCTATTTTATACTGTATAATTACTAAATACAGTAACTCCTAGGAACATGTATCTTTTGCATGAACAAAGAAAACTTTCATTAGCTCAATAGATCTTCAATGACAAAGTACTTATAGAGTCCATATAGAAAAGGGTGATTATATACACATCTACATGAAAAGAGAACACAACTCTGTGTGTGTGTGTGTGTGTGTGTGGTTATTACCTCTTTAATTAAAACAGATCCAAAATGACATATTGTGTCATGCATTTTTCTCTGATGGCTCCTATGAATAGCTAGGCAAAGTTATGAGTGACTTATAGATTAGAACCCAGAACTACACTCCCAAAGTGCCAGGAGAATGGATAGGATTTACGGACGTGGATTTTTGATACCTCTGAAAAGTTGGAACACTAGAGTTATCAAGTCCTAGCTCCATCAAAAATTCTGAATCTGGTACAAAATTCACAGAGCTACTCTCTGTAAGGAGTCAAATAGAATTGAACTGAAGTGTTAAAGACTGTTTCCCAAAAGCTAAAAACTGTATTAATTCAAGTACTATGGACAGAATTCACATCTACTGCAAGTGTCTTCATATTTATTTGATTAAAGCTCTACCTGTATAAGACAGAAAAAAACTCCCTTCACTGCCTACTATCCCTTGCATCCCATCCAGCCTGTTAAAAAAGAGCTGAGAAACACTAGCCTAAAATATAAATTCTCCTCCAAAGGAGAATTGCAAATATGTGTAGATGATGAACTTATATATCATTATCATTCCTGTGTACACTGCATTGTACTTTGACAACCTTGCCTCAATATTAATACTAGCTTTGAGAAGTCAGGTGTTTACAAAGTGAATATTTGGCATATGAACCTACCTGAGCATTAAAGTCACATATAGGCCTCTTATCAGGGAACCAAGGTTACCAAGGAATTATAGAAAGCTTATCAATCTAGGAAATTTTTTATATAAATACAACTTGTTACCCCACAGGCCATTCAATAGGTCCAGAGATGAAACCACTAGGATTGTTAGAAGGTCCTATAGATTCCAAATCCTTCCGGATGGGAAGAGAAAGTATTTGACGCCACTGAAAGAGCTCCGTAACAGTAGTTTTTGAAATGACTGCTAAAGACAAGCAGGAGTCATACATTGCAGCCAGGAGTGAAATGAATCTTATGGGATGGGAGTTGGTGATTCAACTGGAGGAGAAGGAAAGAAAAGAAGGAAGAGAGCTCTGTGTGCTATTAATCTCCCCAACCAGATGTCTCTGTTTCAGTGAAAACAGATACCATGGTGTTCAAGAAACTACGTGGTTTTTTTTTTCTTTTTTCTTATGAGGAGCTATAAAGGAAAAAGTACAAATACTAAAATGAAATTTTGAAAATCCAACTGAGAATGCACTGTAGTTTTGTGGAGTAAATTAGATGAAGAATCAAGAGACCTAAGCTCATATCTGATGCTCATTCTTCCCCTAGCACAGTCAAAATCCCCGACCGAGTTGCAGTCAGCTACCCACGTCTACAGGGAAGCCTAGCTTTTTGGCCTGCCCTCCTCGCTCCACTGAGCCTCTTGCTGGGCCTTTCCATCTGCTTTTCCGACCAGTGAGGCCAGACTGAATTATCCAGCTTTCTCATATGTGAGTCTCCTCTCTGCAAAGGTGAGCCCATTAAGGGTACCATCTGTTTGGATCTTAGTTTATTCATTCATCAATATTTACTCAATTGAGCATCTACTATGTGCCAGGAACTCTGTTAGGTGCTGGGAATACAGCAGCAAACAAGACAGACACAGTGTCTGCTTTAATGTGCTTTAGGGTTTGACAAGGAAGGCATTTACAATGGTGATACCACTATGAAGGAAACTTTCAAAAGAAAGATAAGTGCTATGAAAAAAAAAACAATATAAAGAAAAGCATAGACCAGTGCTTCTGAAGCTACAGTAGAAATGCGTTAATGATCATGATCTCAATCTAATGAGGCAGTACCAGCATGCCTTGATTTAACAGACCCAATTGGGATAGAAAGAAATTAAGAAGAAATACTCGTGTACACCTTGTGTAATAAGAAGAAATTTCATTTCAAAACTTAGCACATAGATGAATGCTAAGATAGAATGAAAAAATGTATTTATTTCTCTTAGTTTGGCAGAAAATTTTTAAGGCTATTGATTCAGACATGCCCTAATAGACATTATAACTACTTCAGTAAAAACTATCACAGCTAAGTCTATGTGACCTTACTCCACAATGCCTTCCTCCCATCAGTCGCAGATAGCTGATCTCAAAGATCAGGTAAAGCTGGTGTGTAGGTGACGATGTAGGTCCTACTGTAAGACCAACTGTCAGGACTGACCGAGAAAGATGAAAATACCCACGGAGAGAGCAATTGATCAAGGAGGGTGTATCAGTGCGGTTTCTATTGTCAATGACCCAATATCACAGTCTGGTAAATTATAAAGAGAAGAGGTTTATTTGGACTCACAATTCTGGTCCAACACTAAAGACCTGTATCTGATAATGGCTTTCTTGCTAGCAGAGACCTAGGCTGGTGCAAGGACTTTCACGACAAGAGGGCGAGGCCCGTGTTGCGTTCTGTGCTGTGTGGTGTTGTGTGCATGCATATGCGAGTGTGGGTTATGCCCTCCTCTCTTCTTATGAAGACACCAGTATTAAATCATGGGCTCGCCACCTTGATAAGCTTATCTTTTCCAAGTCACCCCCAAAGCTCTCATCTCTAACCCCATAGCCCAGGCATTCACCCTCTTACTACCCACAATAGGGACTAATCCTCAACATGAGTTCTCTGGGAGACAAGCTATAGTCAAACCACAGCAGTTTAGCTCATGACTTCATGCATAAAAGACCAACTCTACTTTATTTATTCTTCTTAGATTCCACATGCTGTTAGTATTTTTCTCAGTATTCATCTGTCCTTTACTTGAGCTAATTCAATAGGTTCATTGTTTTATACCTGAGTCTCTCCTGAAAAACAAAAACATTCTGTGCAAAGTTTGTATTTCCTTCATGAGTATTAGTCATGTTCGTGATGATATATCCAGCAAACAATGAGTGACATAGTATTTGTTTAAAGTGCTGAGAAAAAGAAAGCTTGTGCTTTCGTCAAGGAAGCTTTGTAAACAAGTCCTCAATCACTTAAGTCTAATACCTAGATTGGGAGATTTTCAGCCTTTTAGACCGTATCCTTCCATAACAAACCATTTTCTACATTGGTTTCGCAGTATTCTCAGTTACAGTACAGTGATCCAGTTTTAGACACAGAGCAGAGGAACTGGCTCACTTCCAGGTTACTCCTATGTTAATGACACATCAACAATAATCTGAACACACTAAACTGAGAGACTCACTGTTCACTTATGACGGAGTCTGTCTGTGGCCTTTATTATGGATGCACAGTAGCTCAACTATGGAGATGCCACAGATAGATGATACTGTTGTGTTCATTCACAATGAGCTGCATTTGCTACTTGAACTTGATTACAACCGACATCCCTGGAAGTCTATAAAAACATTCATGCTCCCTTTAGTCATTCAGAGACATAATGAGTTTCAACAAAGCATAGAGGAATCCACGAATCGGCATCATCCACAAAGTGCCCTTGAAATGAAGCTTTACCTTTTGTAGGGATGAAATATTATCCACAGTAAGAGCAAAACTGAAACGGTATACATTGCAGTTGAGACCTTAATTAGACTTTTCCTATTTTTCCTGCACTTCTGCAGTGCAAGCCAAAGACATCAAAATCTCTGAGTAAAATACTGAAAATAATTTCTCTTTTGGGTAAACAATAAGTCACAGATTAGCAAAAGCAGATTTTTCCAGTTCAGTTCTGAAAGCAATTTCTTGCTAACCTAAAAGAAATAAAGGCGTACAACATAAAATTTAAAAATAGGAAATTGCAGGAAAAGAAGATATCAATCTAAACAAAGACTTATGTTCTCAAGAACCAGACAGTCATGGTACAGAGCCTGGCCTTGCTGCTAATCCGACCAGGATTGGATGAATCCCTTTGGCATATCAGCATTCTCAGAATAACTCCAAACCCATACTGTCTTCCAAACACGCAGAAGATCCTGAAAGAGGTTAAGACTCCAAAGCTGTTCTCAAAAAGTCATCGAACTTAATCATTATCAAGGCCAAGTCAGTGTCTCAGTGTGTAAATGATAGCTGATAATCACTAGAACAAAAGAAAGCTTCATAATCTCATTCATCATTTAAGCATCAACAAGTGCCTGGGCAATACCTAAAACTGCCTATTTTTGACACCCTTTTGTTTTCTCTAATTAGTAAATTCTAAAGAAACAATGGGGAAAATAAACGCCTGTCTGTTCTGATGTATAAATAATAGCTCCACTAAGCTATGTGTTCTACATGGCCCCAGTTAAAGGAAGGAAGGATCATATTAGCCAGATTCTCTCCAACCAATCCTCTTTTTCTCTTATTTACAGGATTCATTCTAGGCCAGGTCTGGATTCTGTAATACAATCAGAGAAGAATGAAAGGCCCCTGAATTCCAAGGCAGTTATGGCAAAATTAGGATCCAGTATTGATCATATTAGACCTTGAGTAGGAACGTACTAACGACCTTTTAACTAAGTCAGTAGAGGGTCCATAAAACTGAGGCCTGGGCTTTTCTTTCTAGTAGTAGATGTCATAGGTGGGAACTGCATGTCAAATAGAAGCATGATAAATATATCCAATTTGATATTTGTGAGAAGACAAAAATAACAAAATGAATATACAAAAATTTTATTAGGTTCAAAATCTTTAAATTTATTTGGAAAAGACATTTTAAATATGAGAATCTCATTAAGCTCATGGGGTTTTTTTGAGTTAGAAGGAAAGACTATGAACATATTTTTAAAAAGAATATGAACATATCTTAGAACCCAAAAAAATGTAAGCTTAACCAAAGTGTTACCCTAACTAGAGTTTAGAAACATATCCAACGTATCAAAGAGTTAAGATGCATAAACCTCAAATCCAAGGTGGGGGACCATATGACCATCCTTTTGGAATCACTGAGTAACTGATGGCAATTACATGCTTGTGTCCCCTCAAGATCTATGTTCTAAGATGCTACCTCCAATGTGATGCTGGGACCTTGAGCCAGAGATTAGACCATGAAGGTGAAGACCTCATGAATAGTATTAGTGCCCTAACAGAGGTGACCCCAGGGGCCTCCCTCATCCCTCCCTTCATGTTATGGCACAAGAAGACATCCTAACCAGAAAGCAGGCCATCACCCACTGTGGGTACATATCCACAGGAAATGAAGTCAGTACGTCAAAAGGGTATCTGCACTGGCATGACTATTGGAGCACTGCTCACAATAACCAAGAAACAGAGTCAACCTAAGTGTCCATCAACAAACAAATGCATAAAAAATGCACACTATATACAAAATGGAATGCTATTCATCCATAAAGAAGAGAATCCTGTCATTTGTGAAAACTTGCTGAATTTGGAGGATATGATGCTAAGCCAAATAAACTAGGCACAGATATGATCTCACTTACATGTGGAAACTTGAAAAGGTGAACTCAAAGAAATGCTGAGTAGAATGGTAGCTACAAGAATCTGGGAGGCAGAGGTAGGGATTGCACAGATGTTGGTCAGAGGACACAAAATTTTATTAACAGCAGGAGTAAATTCAGGAGAGAAATCATACAACATGGTGACTGTAGAGCGTAGAGGGTAGTGTGTACTTGAAAACTGCTAAGAGAATAGATTTTAAATGTTCTCACCACAAAAAAATGACAAGTATTTAGATGATATGTTAATCAGCTTTAACCATTCATGTAGATACAGATAGATGATTGATAGATAGATAGATAGATAGATAGATAGATAGATAGATAGATAGAGCATGCTATACACTCTAAGTATATACAATTTTATTTGTAAATTCAAACTGAATAAATAAAAATTATTTATTTGAGAAAAAGAAACCAAGTACTTGCTCAAAAGCAGTAAAACAGCAGGAAAATTACTCATGTGTCTGGCCAATCCAGAAAATCTGGTAGAAATGTGTTTCCAGACATTTGTCTTTTAGGTTCTGATGTCTCAGTTCTTACCATATCCCAATAACACTTGCATCTTCCTATCTACTTAGTGTTTTTCTGGAGGTTAAATCTAACTTTTTACTATTTGTAAGCTCCTTGAGATCACAAGCTTGATGCACTAATAACATTTTTATCAATGCATACATAAATATGTAGTTCTTTTACAAGTACTATTTTTATACTTTGTCCATGTCTTGGTTCAAGTCACCACACATATCCCTAGTGAAACACATACATGTGCCATGCACAGGAAAACACCAGCATGTAGGGAAATAGTGTTGTTGATCAAAACTGCCATGTGCACAAAATTTTCTCTAGCTCCCGGCATGAAAGATTTTCTGTATTTGGTCCTTCTCAGAAAATCATTTACCCTAAAAATACAGCTCAAGAAACATGAACATTTACACCATGTCAAGTGACCTGGGAATGCCAAAGGCTCATTTATTTTCCCTCCAGGAACCTATTGCCAACTGAATAAATTCTCTGGGGAAAAAAAACTTAGGATATTCACACAAATATTCCTATTATGACCCAACTTTAGCATTAATTCCTCCTGTGACCATTTGAAATATCATCAGGAAATAAAACTAATTCCTGACAAAGCCAAGGACCAAGGACCATAAAATGAAATGTTCCCAGAAAGAGCCACACAAGACCCATCTTATATTACACAGAGTTCTAAAACAGGCAATGAAATAATGCATACGATGAGAGCATAATTATACAAAAACCTATATTTATGCATAAAGATGAGAAGAAAGTACACCAAAATATCAAAATATTACATTGATGATCTCTGCATGTTACAGTTACAAGTGAGTTTATTTTTGTATTTCTAACTTTTTAGAATTTTACAAATTTTCTTCAATGTCTTTTTCTTATATCAGAATTAAAATATCTTTGCACTTTAATCTTTGATGATCATTTATTTAAGACACTTTATTTCAGAGATGTAGAAGGTATGCATGTATAATAAAGGCCAGCTTAAAAGAAATAGTTGGCATGGATTTTATGAAGTTTAACCACTTGTTCTTTGTAAAAGCCTTGCCACATAATTTTATATTCTTACAGCTTCATCTAATTCATGTGTATTTAACTTCATCTCCACAAGGGAAATCCATATCACTGAGGTCTTCTATAAAATTCAAGGTTGGAAACCATTTAATCTGGAATTGTGTAGTACTTTGTAACTCACGACAGTCATTTTCTAATATTTTGAAATAAAAAAGAATCACAGATTTTAGAACAAATTTTAGATCAAAGAAATAATCACTGCACTCAACCAACTTTGCAAATGGGGAAATTGAGGCAGAATCCAATTTTTGTGACACACACCAATTTGCCCTGTGAGTTAAGTGTCACATTAAAGACCAGACTCCAGGCTCTATCCAGCATCCTGGGCTGCTGTTCTCTCTATTTAGAATGAGTTGTACCTTTCTGCTATCACCGGTTGAATAATCTTACTGCAACAAATGGCAACTCTGTCAGTGAAAGGTTCTGTATTCCATTTCCCCAATGAACTAACCGAACGACTGATTATGATGTCTGATATAACATGGGGCAGCCATGTAGGCATTAAGGCTTGTTTTCACTTTTGAATGCGATCTGTTGTACGTCATAAGAAGGAGAAAATAGTTCACGAAGTTAAATCTGACATTTTTATCCTTGACTTTTCAGAATTTCCTAGTGAGATATTTAAATGTTGTCCCTACCCACCCATTGTCCACCATTTCATTCACATATGAATGGGATGGAGATACCTCACTGTATTGATGGATAAACAATGCTGATTTCCAAATCTAACCAGCAATTCACAGAAGCATCTTGCAAGAAAAGGATCATGCATCAGGGATCCACTTAAAAAGACTCCTCCACGTTCATTCAAGTCACACCTGCCCACATTGTTTTCAGATCTCCCTAAAACACCTTCCACATATAGAATCCAGATTTTTAACAGCGTTCTGACGAATGTTTCCAGTTAGCTAATGGCAGGACAACTTTTCAAACCACAACTCCATTTCTTTATAAGCATGTAATCATGTAAAGATTTCATTATATTTACTTTCACACAGAATGGGAAATGGGAAAATAAAAACACACATAACTGTAATATTAGGAGTGCAATTAGGGAGGAGAAGGCAATTTCTATGCACACTGAAAGCAATAAATACATCTTTAGCTTCCGTCAGATACTGAGACCTAGAAAAATCCCTGTGCTTATAACTGTGAAGGAAATTAATACGTTCAAAAGGTTGAATACAGATTATCACATATTTTCTCCAGACATTATTTGTAACATTGTTTTAGCTCTCTGGGAAAGTGAACCGCTGTAGAATATGCAAGTCTTCCTCAGATGCCACCCAGATTCCAGAAAACCGTCTCTTAAGTCTCTTTGACAGTCTGTTCTTGAATAAAGTAACCCGCTTCGGCATCAGCTTCCTGGGTTTTCCTCACCTTCTAAAATATTGGTTCTCTTCCTCTTTTGTTAAGAAACCAAATGATTAGCTTCAGGTTCATGACTGATTTCCTGTTGTTAATTCACTTCAGCCTCTCTTATTGTATCAACAATCTGAACCCCAGGGAGATTTGTCACAGTTCTCCAATTCTCTTTCTCCCTTGGCAGACATTTTTTATTTGATTTTCTTTCCTCATACTTTTATAAAAAGAAAATTTTTCACTTTAACACTTCCTGTTAAATTGTCCTTTAGTTAGGAGAGGAAGAAAGGACCTTGACTTCTTAGAATTCATCCACTGTTGACAGTGACACTGTTGCTCCTTTTGCGTGTGTGATGAACCACAGAAAAAATGATACTTTAAAAAATGGTCTTTCAATCTTTATTAGAATCTATTCATCATAATGACAACACTTGGATTGATTCACTCATAGGATAATCTATCTTTTAAATCATCTTCCAAGTGGAAGCAATCAAGAATTAACTTAGAGACTAGGAAGAAAAGGGGGGAAGTGAAATTTTGATTTCTAAGAAATAATGTAACTTTCAAATAGCCAAGTACATGCAATGACACACCAAACACTCTTGAAAAATCATTGAACTGGGACTTTTGTAACTATTTGTTATTATCATTAGTATTACCAATAATGAAAATAATAGCTACCATTTGTTGAGAGCTTTCCGTCATCCAGACATTATATACTGTAGATCATACACAATCTCCAGGGTACTTGGTGAAACATACAGTTCTTAGCTTCTTTTTCTGTACAGTCCCAGAGAGGGTGCTTAATGCCAATGTTACATACCACAAACTTCAAACTTGTACATAACTAGAAGGCCACAATGCAAGAAGAAAGTCAAATTAATTCTGTATTCAACTCAGTACCATTTGAAATCTGTAAGATTTTTGCCCAAAACAAGAAATGAAAACAAAAATCTTTATTGAACTCATTCTATTGCCTCTGGAGCAATTTTTGAGCCTTTATTGTGTAAAACAATACAAGAGAAAATGCAACACATAACCCTTATTTTTGTATTTATGAATATAACTATATACAGGGACTACTGCAGAGGCTAAGACAACAAAATTCAAAGGTTTTATGAGTCACTTGATAATTAGTTATCAGCACCGTTGTAAGCTTTGTTTTTATATTTGAAAACAATGATATAACTTTTTACCATAAACCAATCCACATGAATAACTTTTGTTCTCTTTAACTCATTCATATGTAATTCCATACCAGCTGAAAATTTTTAATAATTGTATAGGCACAAAAAGAATGGATTAGGAGAAGACAAGATGATCGATCAGTGAGCAACAGAATACAATGCCTACCGGGAGAAACAATTCATATGCCAGAATAAAACACCCTGGAGAGACCAAGACAGAGGGAGATGGATCCTCTTGACACAGGAAGAAATTAAAACTTAAAAAAGCTCATCAAATACTTCGGGACTACAACTGAAACACCTAAAAACTAAAGGGACATAGTGTTTTCACGATGACCCTCCAAGTTTGCACCAGCCTGAATCCGTGCCAGCAGGCAGAGTCACCCAAACTCATTCCCACCACCACTCACAGGAAGAACAGCAGCACTGAAGTTGGGGGTTGGTGAGCCCAATGGAGAGCGGAGCCAGTGGAGGAAACTTCATTGATCCACGGTCAGTGCTGGGAGTGAGACCCCCACCACAGGAAAGGCACGACCAGGTGGGCAACATGTTGGAATCGGGCAGGAGGACCCTGAACTGGGAGTGACAGTGACTTCAGTTGGTTGGTCTCTCCCCAGAGCATATTCATGGGATTTGCTTGGACTGGGCCACAACCCTGGCCGGGACCCAGTGAGCTGTCCCAAATCGATTCCCTGCACCTTGCACGCACTGACCGGGTGATTGCCCCTGAAGCGTGGCTGCCCAGTGGGGAGGGGCAGGCATACGCAGCCTGCTTACACCTCAGTGACAAGAGCAGGCGGGAAAGGGTGGAGATCTCTTGCCAGCGTGCTTCAGAGGAAACGTGGCCAACAGAGAAGGTGCTGGGACCTGCACTATAACCTGTGTGGAGGAAGCCAGGGCCATGATAGGAGAGAGAGGCAGCAGGAGGCCCCCAGCCCAGAACCCTGAGAGCCCTGATCCAGGAGAAGGAAAAACAAGGGAGCCTGAGGGCAGCAAACACGCAACATCAGACATGGCTTCAATGGACATTAAGAGATATCTTGTGGACCCTGTAGATGAGCTCAAATCTGAAATATTAAATCAGGTAAAGCAGGATATGAGTAGAGTAATAAAAGAAATGCTCTCAGGGAGCATCTCTCAGGATGATACAGATGAAAGAAGGGAGGAACACAAAAAAAGGAGAGAAATTTTTGATAAAGAATATAAAGAAAATATAGAATACATGAAGCAGATTCAAAGAGACTACCAGGAAATTAAAAACTCCATTGAAAGCTGGCAAAACTCCTTAAAAGAAACTAAGGATAGACTATCAAATCTTGAAGACAAGTTTGCAACGTGTGATCATGAAAGGAAAGATCTCTTGAAAACAACAAGGAAACAGGTAGTAACAATACAAAGGCTAGAAGATGACAAGAGAATCTACAATTTAAGAATAAGAAACATGAATGAAGAAGCAGGTGGATTACAAAGGCTATTCATGGAAATAATAAAGGAAAACTTCCCAAGCATGGGAAAAGAAAATGACATTTGGTTATGTGAGGTACAGAACTCCAGCCACCTACAACCAAAACAGATCTATACCCAGACATATAATAATCAAGATACCAGAAATTCAATATAAAAACAGAATATTAAAAGCTGTCAGAGAAAAGAAACAGATTACCTATAAAGATAAGCCCATCAGAATCATGGCTGACTTCTTGACACAGACCATCAGATCAAGAAGAGCTTAGAGTGAAGTTTTCCAAGCCCTGAAAGAAAATAACCTCCAGCTTCAATGAGTGGGGCAGGCAGTAGAATGAAGGAGAAAACTAGACAAAGGCAGAAAAATAGCATAGCAGAAATGAGGCAGAGAAGGATAACTAGAAACTCTAACATAGATGGCCTTGATACACTATATTGTTAATAGAGCACCAGGATTTAAAACACACATTACTCACACTACTGTGCTTAGATATATTATATTCTGTTCCAGTCATTCTACCTGTACTAGATTTGAGGGCACAGACAGTAATCCTGAAAATAACAGGATATAGTATGGTAATCATCCTTAATTTCCTATTAACTTAATCTAAAGCTCTGTAAAACTTACACAGTTTTACCATGATTGATCATAATCAAATCTGGTTTGTTGGATCGCTGTTTTGTATTGATAGATTTTATTCAAAGCTGTTATGATTGATAGTATCAAGTCTGAGAGTATAGGCAACTGCACTTAAGATGACAAGATCCACTAGAATATCCACTCCAGTTTGATTATTACCTGCCTTTGAAGTGTTATACTGTCTACAATGTTTTATATTACTAATATTGTTATTTACTGCTATACTCAATTATACTGTTATATTCAATTATGCCTGATGATATAGACATTCTATTGAAGATAATAAGAAACAACACAGTAATCATTGCAGATCACCATGTACTGTGGTTTTATACAACTTTTTGGTTTCATGTTTTTGTTTTGTTTTGTCTTGCTAAGTTTTTTTTTTCCCTCTAATACAGAAAGTATAAAAATACATGTAGAGATTCATGCATGTGTAGCTGTTCACACTCTCACTGTTTGACTCTCTACTTTGTATGCTTTAATTTTGTAACTTGAACAACTATTTCTAAGAGGATAATACATAATTTATTAATTAGTGATTTCTTATTGTTTATCTTTTTTCTTTGGAATTTTGTATTATCTCTACCCCTTACATGTTTTTGTTTCTCTTTAAATAAAATCTTTAAAAAAAAATGATTTCCTGTATAATTTGTTCACTTGGTACTTCACCCTGATGTTTGCTCTGTGCCATGCTTATAGTTCCCTAAGTCAGTCCAGACCAACTGTTTGTAAATATGACACACAGAAAACTTCCTTACTTGCTTCAAGAAAGTTGCATAAAGTAGCATGTTTTCAGAATGAAGTGGAGTGGAGTGGACCCATTTTATTCTATTTTATTCTGGAAGTGGTTTGTGGTAATCCTGTCATATTGTGCCCATTTCTGTACAGAAGCTACTAGCTAGATGTTCTGAAGTTATTATTTACATATATAGCAACTCAGCTTTGATTATAATTCTGATAAAGCTCACTAAAGTTTTCCAACCTCAATCACTGCTCTTTTGTTATTAGTGCCATTGTTACAAACATTGAATCATCTCTAAATTATCTTATGTGAAGATTAAATGTGCAAAGTTCTTTTTTTAAAAAAAAAGAATGGATTAAACTGACACTATAAATTTGCAAACCTATTAGTTTCCTATAATTCTAAATCTGATTGTCTAACAGCAGCAGTAAAATGTAACAAAAAAAGACTTCTTGTAGAAACAACCACAATGATAGAGGCTAATTTTCATCTGCAATTCGTTTTTTATTTAGCATCACAAATGTAAGATAGTCATTCCAATGATTAATAATCAGTTTTAAAATATAAAATATACAGGTTTCTTGTTGAATTTACCATAAATATTTTAAGGTCCTCCTAACACATTTTCCACTTGGTAAATAAGATTTTCCAACTTTAGCAAGAGCTGCCACCCAACAAACAAAAAGATTAGGCTCTTTATTTAATAAAATAATAGAATTTAGAAAATTACTTTTGTACAGTGTTCCCCTTTTTCCTTAAGATTTCCAAATCAAAACAGTCTGCCATTACCCCCTTTTTTATTACTTATTTAAATACCTATAGCATTTTTACTAATAGTATGAAAAGATACTATCTCATAAATCTCTTGATTTTGGAGATGATAAAAACAATTAAATGTTGAAAAATAGAGGACTTAAAGAGAGAAACAGAGCCTCTCTTACTTTCCAAACCATAACTTTCTGTTATACAGTCAAATGAGAAGGCTTTAAAAGATTTTAAGTGATGTTCTGGGCACCTATGAACTTAACAGCATAACATTTTGGTTTTTTAAAAAATGTTGAGATACATATGGATCATGTTCCCCTGGGGATACTCGGGGTTTTAAAAATGTAAAAGAAAGTGGGCTTTGAGTTTTCCTGTAATTCTTGATTCTTGTGAAATTCAATGACCCTTCACATGGATGATCCCTCCCTCACCTACGGATCACAAATCAATCTGGAAACACTGGTTACATATTGCAACAGATCAGTGACTTGGGCACATAAAAACATCTGATGAACCAAATCCACACTCTACAGTCAGACCTGAATTCCAAACCCAAGGGACACAAGAGAAAGGCAAATAAAGAAAGTAGCAAAAGATGGCAGTGAAATAAAAGGGGCACAGTAAAAGAGAGGATTTTGTTCCACTCAGGGAAAACAATTCTCAGTCTTGCAAGCTCTCTGTACTTTACAATAACCAGAATTAATCTGATTATCCTGTGCACCAAAAATGAAATAGAGCATTTTTCCTTTTGTTCAGAAGCCACAAATAATATTGGTTGAAAAGGATGTCTCTCTACAGGAAAACCACTTGACTATATCATTCTATTAAACAATGTCATGTAGGAACTAATCTCAGAAACATCAATAACTGTTTTTAAATGTTAAGAAAGAATTTTTTTTACAAACTAGTGAACTGAAAATAAGTCAGTGACACAGGAAAATATATATAAAAGCACCTCAAGAAAGAGATGGAATGAACATTGAAATCCATACTAAAGGTATGACTGGGATATGGACAGAGTTACCATATATTTTAAAATGTGCTTGCTCCTCGAAACAGTTCAGTCCAAGGCTGTCCCCATACTTTGGGGGTGGAAGCAGAAAGATACCCCACATCAACCCCACCAACTCACCCGAGGAAATTACAGGTGACAACCGAGGTGAGTGATGGTGGTGGTGGAACTTATAAAGAATGAATGAGAAGTTAGCACCTCAGGAGAGGAGTAAGGATTGGGACTGAGCAGCCTTGGACTGCAACAGCAGGAGCAGAGGACCAGACCACATCACAGTATCCCACCAACCCTGCAACAAATGACAGAGAGGACAGAGCCTTGCCGGTAGAATAGGAATCCAGAAGGTTGTGCAAAGACCAGGATAAGCCAAAGGTGCATGGGACTAGGAACAGCCTCCTGTCTCTGTCTGAAAACAGCATAACAGTTGGGAGAAAGACACTGTAAAGAGAAACAGGAGAAAGAGGCCACTAAGGGACATACAGAAATTATGGGCTGAAGACTCTGACCTCAGGCCTCCACATCTGGAAGCCAAGATCAGCCACAAATCCAGCACAAACTCTCCTGCAGGCTTGGCAGTATTATCCAGTAGTTTTGGACTTAATCACATTTTCATAGAAATGAATAGTCTCTCTTTTAGGGTCAACCTCAATAATTTCTTGTTTATGCCTTCATTCTTCCTCTTCTGCCCTCTGCTCTGGTTTCCCTTGTGTGATCATCCTCCAACCTGGCTTCCACTTTATTTCTTTTCAGTTATCTCAGTTCTATCCACTATCCTTCTTAAATTTCCCCACCACAGGGTAAAACCACTCTTCCAAGGAGAAACAATTTCACACACAAGCTCCCAAACTGTGATCAGTTCTGTTATATAACTAGATTTTGTTTCTATGGTTAAAGGTACAAAATCAATAGTTATCATAGTTTGTCAGTTTCTAAGCTGTGTTTGAGGCTATTGTCAGTGCTAATTATACTACTTTAGCTATAATAGCATATCTGTTTTCTTTGTTTTCTTTTCTTTCTTTTTTTTTAATACATTTTTATCGGTATCAGGGATCGAACTCACAACCACGTGCTTGCAAGGCAGGCGCTTATGCCACTGAGCTAAATCCCCAGCCCAGCATATCTGTTTTAATCAATTTTTCTCACTTCTGTAACAATACTAGGACATTTTGGTGTAATAATCTCACCACACCCCAGCACCAAAGGAACTGGGGATTCAGCCAAACAGATACCAACATCTCAATCTTAATCAATTGGAAAGGTAGGATCTTGGGACAGACATAAAACAAGAGCTTCCTACACACAGAAGACATCTTGAAAAACAAACTTTGCCTAAAGAGGCCTTGATACTAGTGATAAAGTTAGCTAGTACAAAAATTTACAAGGATCAACACAGAAAACAAAATAAAAACCTTTGAAATAGAAAATGACAAGATGAAGAAACAAAATGCAACCTCAGACTCACAGCCCACCCAGAACAAAGCCAGGAGATAACAAAATAAAGGAAAATGGAAGACACATACCTGACTCTTCTGAAGTGATAGCAACTAAAGTAAAGAAACAAACCCGTAAGGCTCTAAAGGAAATCAGATCAGAAATAATCTCCCAGGTGAAAAAAGAAATGTCAACATTTAGAAAAGAATTTCTCAGTAAGTCTAGGGTAGAGATAGAGAAAAAAGCAGATGATGGTAGGAAGATGATAGAAACCATGAATGTTCAATATAGTAAAGAAATAGAATGCATGAAATGGATTCAAACAGATATCCAGGAAATTAAAAATTTCATTGAAACCTGGCAAAGCCACTTGAACAAAACTGAAGACAGACTTTCAGACATTGAAGACAGAATCTTAGTTAGCAATCATAAAAGGAAATGTTGCTTGAAAATAACAAAAGATCAGGAAATAACAATTTAACAACAGCAAGATGATGCAAAGTAAAATAATATGAGAATAATTAGTGTCAATGAAAAAGCAAAAACCAACACAAATAACATTTTAAAAAAAAGAAATAATAGCAGAAAATTTGCCATGCATGAAAACAGAATGTGAAATACAGATAACTGAAGTATATAGGACTTCAATTAGCTATAACCAAAATAAATCTATACCAAGATATACAATAATCAAGATCCCAGAAATTCAGCAAATGAACAGTGCTAAAGAAAAGCTATTAGAGAAAAGAAACAGATCACACATTTTTAAAAAGCCCATCAGAACCATGGAAGACTTCTCAACACAAACCCTCAAGTCAAGAAGAGCTTGGAGTGAAGTATTTCAAATTCTGAAAGAAAACAACTTCCAACCCAGACTGATGTACCCTACAAAACTATTTTTCAAAATTAATGGAGAAATAAGATACTGCCATGACAAAGAACAACTGAAGAAATTCCTAATTCTACAAATACTGAAAGGTATTCTAAATAGAGATTTAAAAAAATGACCACAGTTCCAAAAACAACACCAGAAGGAAACCACAAGGCAGGGCAAACAATTAAACAGAGAGGAAAAGCAGGGAACCAATAGCAGGAAAATAACATGACAAACACAAGCCAATACCTATCAATTATGACCATCACTGTAAATGGCCTCAATTCACCAATCAAAAGAAACATATTGACAGAATAGATCAAAAAACAATATCCAACAGTAAGCTGTATGCAAGAAACTCACTTAACTCAAAAAGAAACTCATAGACTGAAAGTCAAAGGATAGAAAACAATACTCCATGCAATCAGAACCCAGAAAAAAGCACAGGAAGCTATTCTGTTTGCAGACAACACAAACTTCAAATCAAGAATGATCAAAAGAGATAAAGAAGATCACTACAAACTTGTTAGGGAAAAATTACAAGAAGAGATAATATATACATATATATATATATATATATATATATATATATATATTTGACAAGGTCTCTGCATAGATCAGGCTCACTTTGAACTCACTATGCAGCCCAAGCTGGACTTCAACTCATGGTGATCCTCCTGCCTCAGCCTCCTGAGTGCTGAGATTACAGGCATGTGCCACCACGTCCAGCCTTATAATAGGGAACTATAATGCCCCATTGTAACAAAGAGATATATCAACTAGACAAAAAAAAATAAAATCAGCAAAGAAATAACAGAACTGAACCAAACCTGTGAACAAATGAACTTAGTAGACATTTATAGAATGTTTCACCCTACATCAGAATACACATTCTTCTCAGCTTCATACAAGATGTTTTCTAAAATAGAACATATATTAACCCATAGAAGAGCTTAAGTAAATGCAAAGGAATTGCAATTATTCCACACATAGTATCTGACCATACTGCAATGAAATTGAAAATTAATGCCAAAAGAAACTGAAAAAAACTCCATAAACACATGAAAATTAAATAACAACATTTTGAACAACCAATGGATCACAGATGAAATTAAAGAACAAATTAAACAATATCCACACTCAAACAAAAATGTAAATACAACATACCAGAACCTGTGAGACACAATGCAAACAGTTCTAAGAGGGAAATTTACAGCAGTGAATTCTCACATTTTTTTCTTAGGAAAAAAGACCAAGAACAAATACAGCAGTGAATTCTCACATTTTTTTCTTAGGAAAAAAGACCAAGCACAAATAAAAAACCTATGCTCTACCTCAAACTTCTAGAAAAAAAGAGCATGTCAAACCCGAAGCCCATACAAGGGAGGAAATTATAAAGAGCAGGACAGAAATTGACACATTTGAGACTAAGAAAACTATACAAAGAATTAATGAATCAAAGAGTTGTTTCTTTGACAAAATAAATAAAACATTGGAAAACAGAAAGAAGAAATTCAATTTCATGCCATAAGAGACGAAAAGGGTGAAATCACAAGTCCTATGGAAATTCAGAAGATCATCAATACCTATTTCAAAACTCTTTACTCACATCAGATGGAAATCACAGAAGAAATGGACAGATTCCTAGAAACATATGAATAACCAAGCCTAGATCAGGAAGATACAAAACTTCTGAATAACCTAGTATCAGTTAGAAAAATCAAAACAGAATTTAGACAAGCGTAGGCTGCCCGGAACCTCCCCCGTGGGCCTGCCCTGCCACCGGGAACCTAGCGGAAGACTGCATCAGGGGTAAGCTGCCTGGAAATTCCCCCGTAAGCCCGCCCTGCCACCAGGAACTTAGCGGAAGCCTGCATCGGGGGTAAGCTGCCCAGAACCTCCACCGAGGGCCCGCCCTGCCACCGGGAACTTAGCGGAATCCTGCATCAGGGTAAACTGCCTGGAACCTCCACCTTGGGCCCACCCTGCCACCAGGAACATCGAGGAGGCCCGCCCAAGACTGAAAACTGCCCTGGACTGCTTCAGCTGGGCCTGGCCTTCCACCTGGAACATCAGAAGATCTCAGCAGGCTCCAGTTAGTTTGAAAAAATTTGGAAATTTGCTCCCCAGTGGCTAACCTTGGACTACAGCAGATTAACTGTATCTGTGTGGTGAGTATACCCCTAAAATAAAGGCGTACAGGGGATAAATAGGGCAAGTAGTAAAACCCCCTCCAACTAAATGTAAGACTTTGGTGAGTCTGAAAAGAGTGCATGTGATCCCCTACTACACATAGAAAACATCAGGCAGAGTGAAAATGACAAAACAAAAAAGCAAAATGCAGCCTCAAACATATAGTTCACCAGAAGCAAGTACAGGAGACATTGAAATAGAGGACCCCAAGAGTAACACACTGGGAATCTCTGAAAAGAGAAATAAAAAAACAACTGCATCAGGCTATAGAGGAAATCAAATTAGAAGTACTTTCCCATGTAAAGATAGAAATAATAACCTTAGTAAAGGAGTTGTTGAATACAGCTAAAGAAGAACTAGAGAAAAAAGTACATGAGCATGGGAAACTGATTGAAACCTTGAATGAACAATATAGAAAACAAGCAGAATTCATAAAACAAACTCAAAGAGACATATAAGAAACAAAAAATTCTACTGAAAGCATACAAAACCACCTAAAAAGGAAGCTGAGAATAGCATTTTGGACCACAAGGACAGGATCACAATTAGCAATCAGGAAAGGATAGAACTTTTAAAAATAACAAAGCAGCATGAAATGATGATCTAGAAGCTTCATGATGATGCCAAGAGCAACAATATAAGAATAATGGGCATTAGCGAATATACAGGAGTACAAGCCAATGACATATGTAAAGTATTTACAGAAATAATAGCAGAAAATTTCCCAAACATGGGGAAAGAATCTGATACGCAGACAAGTGAGGCATATAGAACACCAAACAATCACAGTCAACATAAATCCACACCCAGACACAGAAGAATTAAGATCTCAGAAATACAGCATAAAAACAGAATCTTAAAAACTGTCAGAGAAAAGAAACAACTCACCTATCAGGGAAAGCCCATTAGAATCACAGCAGACTTTTCAGCACAAACCCTCAAGTCAAGAAGAGCTTGGAGTGAGGTATTTCAAGGCCTGAAAGTAAACAACCTTCAACCCAGACTAATGGACCCAGAAAAACTTTCATTCAAATTTAATGGAGAAAAAAGATACTTCCATGACAAAGAACAACTGAAGAAATTCACATCCACTAAACCAACCCTAGAAAGAATACTGAAAGACATATTAGACAGAGATAAAGATGACCACAATCCCCAGAACAACAGAAAGAAACCACCAGGTAGGACAAACAAATAAATGAGGGAAAAATTAGAAAGCAAACAACTAGAACATAACATGGCAAAGTCGAGCCAGTACATATCAGTGAAATCCATAAATATAAATGGCCTCAATTCACCTATAAAAAGAAATAGATTGACAGAATGGATCAAGAAACAGGATCCCACAATATGCTGTATACAAGAAATACATCTGACCCAAAAGGAAACTCATAGATTAAAAGTCAGAGGATGGAAGACAGTATTCCATGCAACAGGAACCCAGAAAAAAGCAGGGGTAGCTATTCTATTTGCAGACAATGTGAACTTCAAACCCAAAATGATTGAAAGAGATAGAGAAGGTAACTACATACTTGTTAGTGGAAAAATTCAAGAGGAAGAACTAACAATTATAAATATATATGCATGAAATACAGGACCACCCAACTATATAAGACAGATACTAAACGACATGAAAAACCAAATACACAAGAACACAATTATAACAGGAGATCTTAACAGCCCATTGTCACAAAAGATAGATCAACTAGACAAAAACTCAGCAAAGAAATAACAGAATTGAATCATACCTGTGAGCCATTGGACTTAGTAGACATTTACAGAGTGTTCCATGCAACCACATCAGAATACACATTCTTCCCAGCTGCACATGGGACATTCTCCAAAATAGACCATATATTATCCCATAAAACATTCTTAAGTAAATGCAAAGGTATTGAAATCATACCATGCATAATATCTGATGATAGTGCACTGAAATTGGAAATTAATGGCAAAAGAAATTGTAAAACCTGCATAAATACATAGAAATGAAATAATAGCCTTTTGAACAACCAGTGGGCTACGGAAATTAAAAAAGAAATAAAACAATACCTACAATTCAATGAAAATATAGAAACAACATACTGTAATCTGTGGGATAAAATGAAAGCAGTCTTAAGAGGGAAATATATAGCAATAAATTATCATATCAAGAAAACAGAACAAGCACAAATAAACAACTAAATGCTCCATCTCAAGCTTCTAGAAAAAGAAGAGCAAGCTAAACCCAAAGCTCATAGAAGAGAGGAAATTGTAAAGATTAGAGCAGAAATCAATGCAATTGAAACTAAGAAAACAATACAAAGAATTAGTGAATCAAAAAGCTGGTTATTTGAGAGAATCAACAATATTGACAAACCCCTAGCTAACCTTATCAAGAGAAAGAAAGAAAAAACCCAAATTCATGCAATAAGAACTGAAAAGGGAAAAATTATTACAGATCCCATGGAAATTCAAAAGATCATGAATACCTATTTTGAAAATCTCTACTCACATAGAGTGGAAAACATGGAGGAAATGGACAGATTTCTAGAAACATATGAACTACCAAAACTCAACCAAGAAGATATAGCAATTTTGAACAACCCAATATCAGCTATTGAAATGGAATATGTTAAAAATTACCAACAAAGAAAAGCCCAGGTCCTGATGGATTCACAGCTGAATTCTACAAGAAATTTAGAGAAGATTTGATGCCAATACTCCTTAAACTCTTCAATGAAATTGAGAAAAAAGCATCCTCCCTAAATCATTCCTGGAGGCAAGTATTACTCTGATACCAAAACCAGAGAAAGATCCAATCAAAAAAGAGAACTATAGGCCAATCTCACTAATGAACATTGATGCAAAGATTCTCAACAAAATACTGGCAAATAGAATGAAGCAAATCATCAACAAGATTATACATCATGACCAAGTGGGTTTCATTGCAGGAATGCAGGGATGGTTTAACATACGCAAATCAATAAAGGTAATACACCACATCAACAGAGCCAAAAACAAAACCACATGGTCATCTAAGTAGATGCAGAAAAAGCTTTTGACAAAGTCCAACACATGTTCATGATAAAAGCCCTTCAGAAACTCAGAATACACAGGGTCTACCTCAACCTTATAAAGGCCATCTATGTCAAACCAACAGCCAACATTATACTAAATGGACAAAAACTGAAAGCTTTCACTTTAAAATCAGGAACAAGACAAGGATGTCCACTATCACCACACCTTTTCCATATAGTTCTGAAAACACTAGCCAGGGCAATCAGACAAGAGAGAGAAATAAAAGGAATAAAGATAGGAAAGGAAGAAGTTAAATTATTACTATTTGCAGATGACATGATACTCTATATAGAAGACCCAAAACACTCCATTAAAGGACTACTAGAGGTTATAAACAAGTTCAGCAGTGTAGCTGGATACAAAGTCAATGCTCAAAAATCAATAACATTCCTGTACACAAACAAAGAACTCACTGAGAGAGAAATTATGGAAATATTGCCCTTTACAATGACATGTAAAAAAATGAATAACTTAGGAATCAACCTAACTAAAAATGTAAAAGACCTATATGCTGAAAATTATACTATGCTGAAAAAAGAGATTGAAGAGAATATTAGAAAGTGGAAGGACATTCCTTGCTCTTGGTTAGGAAGAACCAACATTGTGAAAATGGCCATACCCCCAAAACTGTTATACAGATTTAACGCAATCCCAATCAAAATACCATTGACATACCTCACAGATCCAGAGAAAACATTCCTAAAATTCATTTGGAAACAGAAGAAACCTAGAATAGCAAAGGCAATTCTCGGCAACAAAGGCAAGGTAGGAGGCATCTCAATTCCTTACTTGAAACAGTACTACAAAGCCACAATGATAAAATCAGCCTGGTACGGGCAAAGAAATAGACCTGAGGATCAATGGAACAGATTAGAAGATGCAAGCACAACTACAAAGACACTCAGCCACCTGATATTTCACAAAGGGGCTAAATATGTCCACTGGAAGAAGGATAGTCTCTTTAATAAATGGTGTTGGAAAAATTGGCTCTCCACATGCCAAAGACTGAAACTAGATCCTTGCATATCACCATGTACAAAACTAAAGTCTAAATGGATCAAAGACCTCAATATTAAAACAGAAAAACTAAATCCACTGGAAGACAAGCTAGGTAGAAGTCTTGGAGAAATAGGGATAAGCAGAGAATTCATGAACAAAATGCAAACTGTACGGGAAACACTTCAAAGAATCAACAACTGGGATCTCACATTATTGAAAAGTTTCTGCACTTCAAAGGAAATCACCAACAGAGTGAAAAGAAAACCCACAGAGTGGGAAAGAATTTTAACCAGCAACCCCTCAGACAAAGGACTTGTATCTAGAATATATAAAGAATTGAAAAACATCAAGCCCCCCAAATTCAAAGACCCTCTCCAAAAATGGGCATCTGAGATGAACACACAGTTCTCAGAGAAAGATATACAAATGGAAAATAAATACATGAAGAAATGTTCACCATCACTGGACATTGGAGAAATGCAAATTAAAACAGCATTGAGATTCCACCTTACTCCGGAAAGAATAGCTGCCATCAAGAAATCAACTGATAACAAATGTTAGAGAGGCTGCGGGGAAAAAGGAACACTGCTCCACTGTTGGTGGGAATGTAGACTGGTGCAACCATTGTGGAAATCCATATGGAGAATTCTCAGAAGACTAGGATTGGAAGCCCCAATCAATCCAGCTTTTCCCCTCCTGGGTATTTTCCCAGAAGAACTGAAAAGTTCATATCACAGTGATATATATGCACCCATGTTCATAGCTGCATAATTTGTGATAGCTAAATCTTGGAAACAACCAAGATGCCCATCAACTGCATAGTGGATGAAAAAGATGTGGCATTTTTATACACTCAGCTATAAAAAGGATTACTCAGCTATAAAAAGGATGATCTTGAGGCCTTCATAGGCAAATGGAGACAACTTGAGACTATCCTCATTATTGAAATAAATAAGAATCATATTTATAAATATCATATTGTGTCTCTAGTGTAAAAAGTAAATAAGAACTACAAGTGTAATAAAACCAAAATGTGTAATTGCTATTGTAAAAAAGAGAGGAAAACAAAGTGCTCTAAGGGATATAACTGCATGTATGTTTGAGTGTGTAAAATAGATGACCATATTGCTGAATCTTTGTTGGATCTTTGAGCAGAACTGTTTATAGTCTGACTATTTGAATATTTACTATGTACCCTTTAACTTTGTAACTTGAACAACTACATCCAGGATGACAGTATGTAATTTATAAATTACTGATTTCTTAGAGGGGCTCTTTCTCATTTTCCTTTTTCTTTCTTTCTTTTAGAATTCTGTATTGTTGTTACCTTTTTTGTATTGTTTTTTCTCTTCTCTTTAAATAAAATTTTAAAAACTGTATAATTGCTATTGTAAAAAAAGAGGAAATAGGAAGCATTATAAAAGATATAGCCACATGTATGTTTAGGTGTGTGGGATTGATAACCATATTTCTAGGTTCCTGTTGGATTGTTGAACAGATCTGTTTGCACTCTTACTACTTTAGTGTCCACTTTGTGTGCTTTAATTCTGTAACTTGAATAGCTATTTCTAAAAGAACACTGTGTAATTTATTAACGAGATTTCTTATTGTTTATCTTCTTTTCTTGAAATTCTGTAATATTTCTACCTTTTTCCTGTTTTTTCTTTCTCTTTAAATAAAAGAGAACTACAGGTCAATCTCTCTAATGAACATAGATGCAAAAATCTTCAATAAAATAGAATAGGAGCTTGATATCCATGCCACACATCAAACTGGTATTGCAAAAATCCTCAGTAAAATACTAGAAACAGAATGCAGCAAATCATCAACAAGATTATATATGAAGACCAAGTGGGATTAATCTCAGGAATGCAGGAATGGTTCAATATACACAAATCAATAAACATAATACATCATATCAACAGAGCCAAAGACAAAAGTCACAGGATCATCTCAATAAATACAGAAAAAGGTTTTGATAAAGCCCAACACTCATTAGTGATAAAAACCCTACAGAAAATTAGAATAGATGGTATTCATCTCAATCTGATAAAAGCCATCTATGACAAACTAATAGCTAACATCATACTAAATGGACAAAAATTGGAAGCTTTCACTAAATTCAGAAACAAGACAAGGATGTCCACAATCACCACTCCTACTCAAATTAGCAAGAGCAATTAGACAAGAAAAAAAATAAAAGGAATAAGGATAGGAAAGAAAGAAGCTAAATTATCGTTATTTGCAGATAACATGAGACTCTACATAGAAAACCAAAAAAAAAAAAAAAAACTTTAGCAAAAGACTTCTATATTTAATAAGAAAATTCAGTAGCATGGCTGGATACAAAGTTAACACTCAAAAATCAGTAGCATTTCAATACACAACAAATTTACTGACAGAGAAATTAGGGAAATCAAACCCTTCACAGTAGCATCCAAAAAAAAAAAAATGAAATACTTAGGAATCAATCTGACAAAGGAAGTAAAAGATCTAAACATTGAAAATTACAGCAATCTGAAAAGGGAGATTGAAGAATATATCAGAAAATGGAAAGATATCCTTTGCTCATGGATAAGAGGAACCAACATTGTGAAAATGTCCATACTCCCAAAACTTTTATACAGATTTAATGCAATCCCAATCAAAATACCATTAGCATACCTCACTAACCTAGAGAAAACATTCCTAAATTTCATTTGGAAACTGAAGAAACCTAGAATGGCAAAGGCAATCCTGAGTAACAAAGGCAAAGCAGGAGGCACCACAATCCCTGACTTGAAATTATATTACAAAGCTACTGTGATAAATCAGCAAGTTTCTGGCTAAAAAATAGGCCTGAGGATCAGTGGAATAGATTAGAAGATGCAGAAATAACTACAAACACACTCAGTTACTTTATCTTTGACAAAAGAGCCAAATATGTTCACTGGAAGAAAAACAACCTCTTTAATAAATGGTGCTGGGAAAACTGGCTTTCCATATGCCAAAGACTAAAACTAGATCCATGTCTATCATCATGCCCTAACCTAAAGTCAAAATTGATCAAGGATCTAAATATTAAAACAGAAACACCAAACTTACTGGAAGACAAAGTAAGTAGAAATCTTGAAGGAGTAGGCAGAGAAGTCATGGACAAAACCCAAAGTGCACAGAAAGTACTTCAAAGAATCAACAACTTAGATCTTATCTTATTAAAAAAGTATTTCATCAAAAGAAATCACCAACAGAGCAAAAAGAAAACTCATAGAGTGGAAACAAATTTAGCCAACTGTCCCTCAGACAGAGGACTTACATCCAGAACATATAAAGGTTGAAAAAAATAAAACCCTCAATTCAAAGACATAATCCAAAAATGGACGTGAGATGAATGTGTACTTCACAGATGAAGAAATACAAATGGCAAATAAATATATGAAAAAATGTTCAACATCACTGGTCATTCAAGATATACAAATTTATTCAAAGGCCCTCTCCAAAAATGGGCATCTGAGATGAACACACATTTCTCAGATGAAGATATACAAATGACAAATAAATACATGAAGAAATGTTCACCATCACTGGTCATTTGAGAAATACAAATTAAAACAACACTGAGATTTTATCTCACCCCAGAAAGAATGGCTGCCATCAAGAGATCAACTGATAACAAATGTTGGCGAGGCTGCAGGGAAAAAGGACCACTGCTCCACTGTTGGTGGGACTGTAAACTGGTGCAGCCACTGTGGAAATCAGTATGGATATTCCTCACAAAACTAGGATTGGGAGTCCCATTCAATCCAGCTATTCCTCTCCTGGGTATTTTCCCAGAAAAACTGAAAAGGTCATGTCACAATAATATATGTGCACCCATGTTTATAGCAGCACAATTTGTAATAGCTAAATCTTGGAAACAACCAAAATGCCCCTCAACCACAGAGTGGTTGAAAAAAGATGTTGTATTTTTATATAATGGACTATTAATCAGCTATAAAAAAGGATAATCTTGAGGCCTTCATAGGTAAATGGAGGAAAATTGAGACTATTGTCATAAGTAAAATAAACAAGACTCACAGTAATAAATATCACATTATCTCTCTAGTGTAAAAAATAATAAAAACTGAAAAAGAAATAAGATCCAAAATGTATAATAGATATTGTGAAAATGAAAGGGAAGGAAAGTTCTCTAAAGGATATAACTGTGTGTATAGGTGCTTAAGAAAGATGATCATATTACTAAATTTTTATTGGATCATTGAAAAAAAAAGAAACACAAATAAAAACACAGATTCCATCTCATTCCAGAAAGAATGGCTACAATTAATAAATCAACCAATAACAAATGCCAACTAGGGTGTGGGGAAAAAGGAACCTTTCTCCACTGTTGATGGGAGTGTAGACTGGTACAATCACTATGGAAATAGTGTGGAGATTCCTCAAAAAACTAGGATTAGAAGTCTCTTTTGACCTAGCTAGTCCCTTTCTGGGTATTTTCCCAGAAGAATTTAAAAAACCATACCACAGAAATACATGTGAACTCATGTTTATAGCAGCATAATTTATAATAGCTAAATCTTAGAAACAATCCAAATGCCCATCAACTGAAGAATGAATAATAATGATGTAGTATTTTTATACAATGGAGTACTACTAAGCTTTAAATTCAAAGTTCTTATAGACAAATGGATGCAACTTGAAACCATACTCATAAGTGAATAAATCAGACTTGCATGTGTAAACATCATTTTGTCAAAAAAAACCAAAACATCATTTTGTCTCATCAGTGTAAGAAACTGAAAGTAAATAAGATTCAAAATGTACAATAGATATTGTGAAAAAGAAGAAACTGCTCAAAAAGAAAGAACAATTGGAATGGGGGAAAGGAAAAAGAAAAAAAAAAAATATATATATATATATATATATATATATATATATATATATGTATTAAGATAATTACACTGCTAATTTCTTTTTTTATAATTTTATTTTTTTATTTTTTTTACTTAAAGAAAAGAAAATGAAACAGAAAGAGGGTAAAAATAATACATAATTTCAAAAAATCCCAAAAAGAAATCACTAGTTGATAATTACATATTTTCCTCTTACAAGTAGTTGTTTAACTTATAAAAGTAAAGCATACAAAGTAGAAATTTAAACAGTGAGACTGCAACCAGTTCTGTTCATCTATCCAACAAAAACTTAGTAATATGGTTATCAATCCTACACACTTAAACATACATGCGATTATATCCTTTAGAATACTTTCTTTTCCTCTATCTTTTTTTTACAATAACTGTGATCAATTCTCATAAACTGTTTAGAAGTTCTACACATGTATAAGTCTCTACATGTATACCTATCCTTTCTGTATTAGAGGGAAAAACAAATCAAAACAAGTCAACAAAACAAATTCCTAGAAAAACACGAAATGAAAAGGACATATAAAACCACAATACTAGGTGATCTACAGTAGCTACTATGATGTCTCTTGTTATTTTCAATAAGATTGTCTACATCATCAGGCATAGTATAATTAAACATAGTACATAGCACTATTAATAAAAACCAAACATTGGAGACATTATAGGACTTCAAAGGCAGTTAATAATCAAACCAGAATGGGTATCCTATTGAATCTTGTCATCTTCAGAGTAGTTGCCTCTGCTCTCAGACTTGATACTATCAAGCATACCAGATTCGAATAAAATCATTCAAGACAAAACAGCAATATAGCCAATCTTCTCTGCTTCATCTCTACTATGCTATTTTTCTATCATTGTTGTTTACTTTTCTCCTTCATTCCACTTTCATTGAGGCCTTTCTGCCATTGTTCCTGGAATCCTGGTGATTTTCTCCTCTCTCTCTAGATTGTTCTTCAATATTCTTTGCAGGGTTGAATTGGTGGTCACAAACTCCCCCAGTTCCTCTTTGTCATGGAAGTATCTTCCCTCTCCATTAATTTTGATTCACAGTTTTGCAGAGTACATCAATCTGGGTTGGAGGTTATTTTCTTTCAAGGCTTGGAATATTTCACTCCAAGCTGTTCTTGATTTGATAGTTTGCATCGAGAAGTCTGCTGTGATTTTGATGAGTTTTCCTTCATAGGTAATGTTTCTTTTCTCTTTTAATATTCTGTTCTTGTGATGGATTTCTGGGATCCTGATTATTATATGTCTGGGAGTAGATCTGTTTTGGTTGTAGCTGGCTAGAGTTCTGTATGCCTCATATATCTGAACATCACTTTCGTTTCCTATGCTCAGGAAGTTTTCCTTAATTATTTCTGTGAATAGCCTTTTTATTTCATTTGTATTTGTCCCTGCTTCTTCATTCATGTTTTTTATTCTTAAGTTATAAATCCTCTTGTCATCTTCTAGTCTTTGTATCATTACTTCCTGGTTCCTTGTTATTTTTAAGAGATCCTTCCTTTCACAATCATACACTGCAAATCTATCTTCAAGTTTTGAAAGTCTGTTTTTAGTTTCTGTCAAGAAGTTTTGCCAGCTTTCAATGGAGTTTTTAATTTCCTGATATTCTCTTTGGATCTGTATCATGTATTCTAGATTTTTTTATATTCTTCATCAAAGGCTTCTCTCCTTTCTCTGGGTTCCTCCATTCTTTTATTTGTGTCTTCTTGATGAGTGCCCAACATTTCTATTATTAATCTTCTTATATCTTGCTTCACCTGAGTTAGAATTTCAGATTTAAACTTGTTGATGAGGTCACAGAAGTATTTCCTTATTTCCAATGAGGCCGTGTCTGATATTGCATGTTTGCTGCCCTTGATCTCCTCTGTATTTACCTCTCCTGGACTTATTTTCCCTGGGTTGGCCATTAGAAGCTTTTTGTTGTTTCTTGGTCTTGTCATGTTTCTGTTTTCTTTCAGATAGGTGAATGGGGGAGGTCTCAGGACCTTTTTGTATTGCTTACAGTTTTTCTGAAGCATACTGGCTAGTGGAGTGCTGCCCTCTCTAGTTTGCTATTGATCTGTGAGGTGCATGCAGGGGCAATGTGGGCTGGCCTCTCCCCTCTAAGACAGTCAATCAGTGACTGTCTTCAGTATGTTAGTGTGTGCCCTGCGGATGTCACAGGTTCAGGACAACCTCATCCCTGGCTATTGGGTCCTGATCAGGGGCATGGCCCAGCCCAAGCAGATCCCACCAATCCACTTTGGGCTGGGAGCCACTGACTGAAGCCTCTTCAGTTGTCAATTCAAGCCTGTCCTACCCAACTCCAATATGTCATCTAGCTGATCATCCCACTCTTGGAACCCAGTTCACCTCACTCACCAAAGTCCGTGAAGCTCAGTTCACCGTTTCCACTCCCTGTTGCAGTGCCTCCTCCCTTCAATGGTCTCTGGCTCACCATCCCCTGCTCTTGGCAGGGCCAGGACCTTGGCTCAATCGTGAGTCACCTGACTCTAAGATGCACCCAATACAGTGACAGGAGCTTGCCCAGCTCCAGCCCTCCATCCACACTTCTTGTTTTTTTTTCTTTTTCCTCAGTTTCTTCCTGCATCATGAGAATTCCTCTCCTTTTGTCTAGTCTTCTTCATGGTGTTAAATTCTAACATCTGAGTTGTTTTTTTCAGGGAGGCTCTCTGTCATGCTACCTATCATTCAGCCATCTTTTCCTCCTTCTACACTGCTAATTTCTACTAGTTCATTGAAAAGAACATTTTGTGCTTGTATTGTTTGATCAATTTTTTCATGCCTATATCTTTTAATCTGAGCAAACTTTAACAATACACAATATACTAACCATTGTTAATTTTCTATTAGCTTGCTTTGAAATTCTGTATCATTCACTTGTATTGTATTTTTTCTCTTCAAAATTAAATAAATAAATAAAAGTGCATACGATTTAACACCAGACAAACAAATATTTTCAGAATTTATCATGTTTCCAGAGCCATATTACACATCTGATCTTTTTTTAATCTAAAAAACTCTGTGAAATAAGTAGCAGCAGTGGGATTATTACTATGTACAGAAAAGGCCCTGGATTCAGGCAGGACAGGTCAAGTCATAGTTAAGTCTCAAGATTGTTTTGAAGACTAAGAAATGACCTATAGAATCTTCTTTACAAACATAAACCATATGTAGAAATGCTGATATAATAGTTTAGGATTCTATGAATAACTCCTGGTTCAATATGCCATCAAAGCATCATCTTCCTCTCCTTTGTCCTCAAGTCCCTTTGAGAGAACAGTGAGGGTAGACAAAAGTAGACAAATCTATAGCACTAGGCAGTCAGGAGAGTATGTCTTCTACAGATACACTATTAAGATATTTCTACAAGACCCTGGAAGATAGAAGAATAAAGAAGTTAAATTTATAAACCCAGGCTCACAAAAGCAGCCTGGCTCCACTTACACACAGGGTAAGGCAGAACAGAGGTGCTGTCATTCTCCCTGCAGAGCAGATGTGCAGGCAGGAGGCCTGTGACATTCATTGGCAGCTGCAACCCCAGACTCCCCACACACAGGCGAAGCCTTGTTTGGGAAGGACTATTCATGCATTGGGGCTGGGGACAGCAAGCAAGCCTTCAAGGACTCTAGCATACCTCAACTGACCTGAGGAGTACAACAGGAAGGACTTCCTCCAAGAAATAAAACTCACTAACGATCGCGGGCAGAGTGAATTTTGTCTCCCCTCAACTTTATGCATTCAATCTTAAATCCCATTACTTGAGAATGTGACTGTATTTAGAAATAAGATCGTCAAAGAGGTAAAAAATTCAAATAAAGCCACTTAGGTGGGCTCTAGTCCAACATAACTGGCCTTCTTGTTAAAAGAGATTAGGACACAAAGACACGCAAAAGGAAGACCGTGTCAAGACAAAGAGAGAAGATTGTCACCCACAAAACAAAGACAAAGACCTCCAAGGAAATGAACTGCGCCAATGCCCTCATCGAGAAATATGAGCCGGCCCCTGGAAATGTGAGAAAAGTGGTGTTTGTATTTAAGTCACTCAATCTGTGGTAGTTTGCAGTGCTGACCCCACAAACTATTATAATCACCACAATATACCTCTTGTCAAATTGAGCCTTACTTTAAAAACTGCGAATTCCAAGCTAGTCTACCAACCCCTGAGATAGGAGTCTAACAAGAAGGCTAAATACAGTCAGTCATCCATTTGAGATAGACCCTTAGCAAAGACAATCCCACATCAGCTATTTACATGAATCAGTATCATGTTTGTTTTGAAAAGTATAATTTCACAACAAAAACTCAACACACATCTAAGAAAAACAAGGTGAAATGGGAAAGAAAAATGATCCTGTGTGTTGTTTAGAAAGGCAGCGAGGGCTGGGAAAATAAGCAGCCAGCTCACTGCTCTGGTACGTGGCTGTGGCCTGGCAAGCTGTGGCTGCCCCAGAGCAAGAATCATCGGCATTTCCTGAGCTCCGTGCCATGTTGGAACCTGGGGCGCTGGGTAAACAAACATCCAGCTCACCACTCTGGTAAGAGGCTGTGAGCCTTCTGGCGCGCGGGCTAAGAATCAAACATACACACACACACACACACACACACACACACACACACCCCAGCTAGCAAATGGGAGCCAGAGATCTGAGTATCTCTTGGGAGGATCAACATATGCAAATAGCAAATAAGGGGGATTTCCTTCTACCATCTCTTTGAAGGCAAATATCTTTATCACTGTTTTGCTCTGTTCTAATTAATGGTATTGCACTGTTCGATATTCTGTTTTTATAAGTTCAGTATTTCCTTCCATTTTGCTGTACCTGATTGAAAGAACAACTATTGTGAAGAAAATGAGATATATTATTGTACATATTACTGTTATCCTGGTAACCTGCTATGAGGTTCTGTACCAATTTCATTACACTGTCTCAATTGGCTTTGTTCTGTCTTGTTCTGCTGTATTTTACTACCTTTAAAATAATAATAATAATAATGTTTAAAAAAAGAAGAGGGATAAAAAAGTAACAAAATACCTCCAAAAACTCCCAGCTCCCCCAAAGCTGATCCATGGGGAATGGATGAGGAGAAACTCAAAAACAAAGCAACAGAATTATATAAGTTGATTAAAAAGTAAATAACAACAATGAAACAAATCAGTAAGTTACTGAGCAAGCTGAAAAATGATATAACTAAACAGATAATGGACTTAAAAAGCAAAAGAAGGAAAATAAAGTGCTCTAAAGGATATAACTGCATGTATGTTTAAGTGTGTAGGATTGATAACCATGTTGCTGAGTTTTTGTTGGATCATTGAACAGAACTGTTTGCAGCCTCACTGTTTGAATGTCCACTTTGTATGCTTTGATTTTGTAACTTGAACAATTAAATCTAAGAAGACAATATGTAATTTATCAACTCGTGATTTCTTACTGTTTATTGTTTTTTGAAATTCTGTACTGTTTCTACCCTTTTTTTCTATTTTGTTTTTTTTTCTCTTTAAATAAAATATTTTTAAAAAGGCAATGAGGCAATCTTTTTTAACTAGAATCCTCAGAATGTTTCCATCTGCTATGAAATGAAGAGTCTGTCTCAGGACAGAGATCTATCTCTTTTGGAATTTCCTTTGTGTACCAGTACAACACCACTGCCAGCCAGGCTTGAGACACTTAGAAACAACAATCAATGAATGAAAGAAAAAAATCAGATGGTAAAAAAGAAAACAACAGGCAAGGTTTCCCCGGCTATGTCCCCGTAAGAGTTTCAAAAGAATGAGTAAGATTTAATGAGCAACAGAACTATGGTATAGTCTGATAACAGGTAATACAGGAGTCACAAATGTCAAATCTCTTAACTGTTATGTACAGTGATTATCTCATCTACAATAAGTCTGTCCTAAGTTCCTACTCATTGGTAATCTAAAAATATGTAGATGGGTGATGACAGATAGGTAGATAGCTGAATAGGTAGATAGGTAGGTAGGTAGGTAGATACATAAGATAGAAATAAATATATTTGCTAAATCCTCAAACTTGTGGAAAATGTAATGTCATTCAACCCATTGAGCAGTTCTTTGACAGCAGTGTATATGGACTACAACAAGCTCCTCTGACAGTGTACAGCTGGTGACCTCGAATCCAGGTCCCCTCATGACTCTGGGTCCTAGCAGCCTCGCACACTGCAGGCCACTGACCCTCTGTCTCACCTGCCATCAGGTCTCCAGGCCACAAAGCCACCTCACCATGGAGAGTCATTTGGCAGGCTGGCTGGAAGTCCGCTCGGAAATCTAAACTCTAAACTGCCACTCTGTCTTACCCGATGCTGTTATCGTCCTTCATGTGACCTATGCCTCAAGTGTTACGTAGAAGAACCCAGAAAACAGCCTTTTTCAGAGCTCTAACAAAGACTGGGGGAAAACATACAGTTACAAGAGCTCCTCTGCCCTTCATATCATCCCACAAAATTAAAGTCCCTCCCTCTCTAAGACACCACACCTAGCCATCAACAATCTCTCCCCCACTTTCTCCCCAGAGTCTGAACAGGCAGGGACTCCCCACTGCCTCTTCCTGCCTGGCCTTCTTGTATATATAACACTATGTAGAGCATCGCATCGTGCCTAGACAAGGTGTAAGGAAAGATAAGAGAGTTTAGAGAAACTTTTCTGAATAGAATCTTTTCTAAAACTACGTTTTTGAAAATATTTATCTACTTACTTGCTTACTGCAGCATTGGCTATTGAACCCAGGGCCACCAGCTTGACCTTTTATTTTACTTTGAGACAGGGACTTGCCAAATTGCCCGGGCTTTTCCCAGACTTGCAATCCTCCTGCCTCAGCCTCCCAAACTGCTGGGATTTCAGTTGTACTTTGTCACCACACCCACCCAAAATCTTATTTCTTACATGGGTGGTTTCATGTTATTTTTACTCTCCTGTATTTATTTCTATTCTTTCCAAACCAGACCCAAACCAATGGATACTTAGGCACAACTAAAATCATATAGTGAAAATACTATTTTAAAGTACTTTAAACTTGAGTTCTATTTCATAGAAGAGATCCAAATATTGTGTTGGTTATTGCATATCAAGTACAGTTTCCCTGTATCTAAGGGATAAATACCTCAGACTGTGGGGTTTCTGGTGACCTCTAGAGAGTACCCTCTTCTAGAGAGTTCTGTGAAATCTCTAGACTTTTCTTCTGTGTGCCTTTCCTGCTACTTCTTGATGCTAGTTCTCTTCTCCACTTTCTGTGATCTCTTGCTCATTGGTATAAAGTCAAGCACAGGTGATAGCCCAGTGTCCCCATCTCAATATGACTCCCATGTCAACGGTCAGTGACTGACTTTGATGGAGACTTGAAGGTTACAGTGAGGCAGAGGGGCTGTCAACTCTGTGGAATGATTTAAATTCAGTGGCAGATATTTGTCTTCTTTAAAAAATAATTGATTTGCCATGACTCAGAGTCCAATTTCCCCCTCTTTTGTTCAATCATTTCACTTTCTGTACAAGCTTTAGCATGACCTTAAAATTCTGCTTTAATTTTATTACAGAAAGAATGCATCTCTGTCCAACACTTAGCTCCAAATATATCCACTGACAAATAGATAAATCAATTGTGATATAGCTGTATAAAAGAATATTGTTCCATAATAAAAAGGAAAAGCAGGACTGATGTGCACTACATTATGTCACTAAGCTACAGAAACTGCCCCAGAAGACCTACTATGCAATTCTAATTATGTGAAACACCCATAACAGGTAAATCTATAGAGACAGAGAGTAGATTAGTGGTTGCCTAGCACTTGGAAATCTGGGGGGAAATGGAGAGTGGGTCTGTTATGAGGTGTCTTAGTTATTTCTCTTATTGCTGGGACAAAATACCTGACACCCAGGATTTAAGGAAGGAGAAGTTTATTTTTGCTCACATTTACAGTCCATGATCTGCTGGCTGCAAGGCAGGATGGCACGGCAGAGGGATACAGCAGAGGAAAACTGTTCATGGCACAGTAGTCAGAAAGCCAAGAGTCAACGGAGGACCCAGGAAGGGAGCTATAACCTCACAGATCACAGCCATAGTGACCCACCTCTTCCCACAAGACCCCACCTCCTAACCAGAAGTCAGCTATGAGGCCCTGTAATCCAATCACCTGCCTATGACTGCATGCACAAGGCTTTAGGGGGACATCTAGATATAAACCATAACATGGGGTGAAGAAAATGTTCTGAAATGGAGTATAATGAGTCGTATAACTCTGTGAATATACTAAAATGCATTCAACTGTACACATCAAGTCCATGAGATGTATGATATTTAAATTATATATGAACAAAGCTATAAAATTATAAAGCAAAGAAGCAAGTACTTGCATCTAGCATTTCCTGATGACAACTGCAGGCAACATTTTGCAGCCAGAGACTCTGCAGTAGGTAAGCAACCATCCCTACAGAAAGGTGTCCCCAGAGGATTTTTCCTCTGCAGGAGAATGATGTGTTATGAAGGATCCCATATTGATTGATATTTGTGATTTATTAACATCACCCCTCCCTCTGATATACTGATTTGTAGTTTATCACCACCTGTTCTCCACTTATCTCTTGCTGTGACTTCTATTGTTCTGTTCATTCTATTATTAAATAAATCTGTTTCATTTTAAAAAGCTTTGGCTCACGCTATGCAACAACAACCTCTTCAGACTCATCCCTGATGTCATTTTAATAGCCTTTGGCACACACAGGCAAATTACAGGTGGCTTATTTTCTAAAAGGCTTTTCAGAATTGATGTGGTCATATTAAAATGTCAGATAAGGTATTTTTTAAAGATTAGAATTTCTCTTTAAGCTTGTCAAAACTGAAGGAAAATGAGAAACAAAACAAAACAACTTCTGGTAAAACTGAAGTACCCCACCATAAAATATCAATCATGGAAGTACTATTTGAAAGAACTGCTTTTCTTCATCATGAAAAAATATGTAATAAGGATATTTTTAATTCAGGTCCACCAATGTACACCTGCTTTCTGGAAATCTACGCCTAAGAACCCAAGGAGTAAGCCCTGAGGAGAGCAGCCGGGAAAATGGTGGCAAAGCTTACAGAGAAGGACAGAAGGAACTGAAGAAAAAGCCCCCAAAACACAGGCAAAATGGTTGATTGCATTCCTGAGGCAAATCCTACAGAAATTCCCTAAGGTAATTAGATCCAAGAGATGAGATGCACTGGGGCTAGGCTTTTTTAATAGCTGCTTCAGGCAGACTATAAACAAAATACATGTTATGAAACACACCAGCAGTCCGATATTTTAGGCTTTATTTTTTCTTGAGTATTTGAGATGTAGTAGAGTCTATACTCATGCATATTTTTCAAAATCTTATGTGAGAATGGGGAAGGCACCTCCCAGACTCAAACCTGAAAAATTGTTCCACCTCAAAACTCACTGGCCTATCGCATACAATAACTTCTACCCGTTTCCTCCTTGGCCTTCGTTTGAGGCAAAGTGATAGGGCAAGGACACTAGGCATCCACCTTGGGCACAATTTACAATACATCACCAAATAAACCTTTCATATGTTCACCGTGAGAAAGCACAGATGAGAGAGATAATAAAGTTCCATGCCGAACAGAACGCATAGATGAGGGCAGATGCTCAAAAATGTTTGTAGAAATAAAGATCACTAAACACTTGCCCAGACCAAGTTCTTCCAAACCATTTTCAAACTCCACTAAAAAATATAAATTTTAGAAGTGTTGCAGATACTGCTACAAAAACAGCCATCTTAGTAGCTGTACTCCATCAAAACAAAGAACTCAACTGAAAGTCAGACGTGCTGTAAATTACATTGGCCCTGGCTTTCAATAATTCCCAGAGCTCAGTAGTGGGCCACCTTAACCATTTAATCATGCAGTTACTTATGGGGTTCAAGAAGAATGAGAAACCCATCATGAAAATTCACCAACACTTTATATTCCAAACACACAAAAACATAGGGCCCCATTAAAGATGTCAAAGAACACCTACATCTTTCCCACTTCCTAGATAGAAATGTTCCTCACAGTAGTAATTATGAATGGCATCTGCAGAAGAATTTATTTAGAAAAGTTTCATTCTTCCTTTAATAAATTAAGAGACAACAGTTATTAAAATAATATGAGGTACAAAGTACCTGAAAAAGTAAAGTCTTACTTCTACTGGTAATGTCAACCACTTAGGCACAGTTAATCATTCTCACGCAAGATCCCTTTGTGACATTGTTCTATATTCAGAAATGTGAAGAGTTTCCCATGATCATGTCACCAATACACACTGCTATTTTCTAATAAGTGCTGATAAAAGGCATTTGAACCACTGCATGTGGTAATAAATAGCCTTGCACTCCTCAAAATTAGTGAGCAGGGGCCATAGAATAAGAGTTAAGATGGGAAAACCTTTCAGAAGAGAAGGAAATAAAACTATGGAATTGTGAAATGATTGTTTTAAAATCAGGTCAGTATTTAACATAAGAGTAATTCTAACTACCCACATAGCATATAATCACAGAAAAAATAAAGTTGAGAATTTATAGTGAATAAGGAAAGACAGCTAAAACTCTTAAATGTGTCAAATTTTAAACGACAGATGATATGATTGGCTTAACGAGAGCTGTTTGAACAGTTTCTGACACTTTTTTAAAAATTTAATTTTATTGACTGCTGCTGCCAAGTTAAAATGGAAATGTCAGACAATGTGTCCTTCAGCGTAAATCCACCAAAGCGTTCTGTGTTATTAACAACAAGCACTTTTATTATTCATCGAGAACTTTATCTCAGTGACTCTGAAGGCAAAGGGGTTAACTTAGTGAATGGCATCCTCTGTTTATTGCATACTTTTTCTAAAGCCCCGAACATTTCCAGCTGACAAACACAGACACACTTTTCATTTTCAGGAACAACATTAGTTTGCTGCACCACTGGGTGAAATCCAAGCCTTTAGTCAGCCTTGTTTCCCTTACTGCCTGGCTTAGCACATGTAATGAGAATTATGTCTTTCACTTCCATGCCAACTTGAATATATTAGATGCAAGAATAACAGAGTCAGCACTGTATCAAGATAGACTTGCCCGCAGAAAATAATCGAAAGCGTCCTTACTCAGGTGGCATTCAACTTCTAAGCACTGTAACTAATGAACCACAAAAAACTAATGATGGACTACAGTGCTGTACTAGCCTCATAAAACTGCATAATCTAAACTACTCAACCCATTTGCTCTTTTTAAAAAAACTCATTTGTTCTTTTAAGAATTACCATAAGAATACCTAATAATATGCTCCAGTATTTTTCTGCCATTTGGTAATAAGTATATAAGGAACATGGAAATATGATTTGATTTTGAGATTTTGAGAGATTTCAAAGACTGAATGTCACATCAATCAGAATTTTATTTTCTAAAGAATAGTTAGGGTCATAAAATTAGATACTTTTATTAACCATATATAAATCTGGATAATGTTAGTTTTTAAAATTCAGATGTACATATAAATCTTGGACTTTTTGTTCAGTGAAGTAGGAGGTACCAGATTATACTGTTTTACATATATTTTCTAATTTGAGATTTTTAGTTGTAAATGAAGTAGATATTTTTCATTATCCTCATTTTAGATATAAAAAACTAAGACTTCAGCAAATTAGGCAACTCACCAAATAGGCCAAGTTTCAAATTCGGGTCTGGTGAGTCATTTAATCCCGAGGCTATATAATCTTCCTAGGGAATTCTGCCCTTATAAACAATGACCACAAGCTTATATCATTTTTTCATTTTTATCTTATTATTTTATTTCATTTTATGCATTTTATATCATTTGTTACTTCTCATTGTATTTGACTCCAGCTAATTATAGTTTCTATGGGTTAAACTGACAATCCGTCAAAAATTCCAAGTCCAGACCATGAGCTATTTCTTGCATTCTTGAACAAAAGCAGTTCTTGCCACTTGAATAACATTCATTTATTCATTCAGTAGATCCCTTTATTACTATGATAGATATTATTAACTTGCCATCTCAATGGCACTGCTAAGCCCCTTCCCTTACTCGCCTCTGCTTCTAAGTCTAAATATTTTGAATGCTTACCTTCCAGGCTCCCTCTCTGCTCGGGGAGCTGTGTGACACCATTCTGTACAGAGCAATGTAGGATACAAGTCTCAGGACAGTTGGTGGAGGCATCTGTGCAGCTCAGTGTAAAAGTGATCTGCTACTATCAGCCTTCGTCCTTCCTGTTTAGCTCAAAAACACAATGCTTACGACTGTCAAGCCTGTCTTATAGACAAGACAAAACCCAAAAGGACACAGGAAGACAGTGCAGACATAGAGAAGTCTTGGGGTCCCACTATAACTCTATGACAGTTGACATTTAAGCCTCTTGTATCCATAATGTCCTGCGGGTAAAGGCTCTTGCGGTTACGTCTTCTGTTATCTGTAACCCAGAAACAAAACCCAGTTCTCTTCATGTCTCAGGTACATGAAGACCGTGTTCCGGAGAACATGGTGTATGTTGCCACGAAGCTCACGTTCCCATGGAAAAGACATTCAGCAAAAACAGAGAAGCTGAAATGCTGGGAAGAACAGTAAAGCAGGGCAAGGAAAGACAGAGTGGTACAAAGTGCCAGTGTACAGTTTCTCTATGCAGATGCCATTTGACCTGAATAAACGTGGGGGGAAGGATATTTTGGAGAAAAATCATTGCAAGTTAAGGCAATGACATGTGCAAAGACACTGAGAACACACTGGATATTCCCAAGAGTGCACAAACAACGGATCCAGCTGAAGCCAGTAAATCAGGAAGAACAAAACATTGCCGCAAAAGGAAGAAATTCAGTTAATATCCACACACTTTCATTTTAAAGTCTTTTATTTATATGTTATTTAACTTCTTGAAAACCCATCCATTTGACTTTTGGCAATTTTCTGCCCTTCACTAAAAAGATTTTATAGTGTGTTATTCTGTCTGAAATATCATTTAGCCATGAATACTTTAGAACAATTTCAAGCAAATATACATTTACCTGCTCATAAGGATAATGATGATTCCAAGGAATAGTGAATTTTCTTCTAAATTTGCTTTTAAAAAGGAAAAGAATGAGCTGGAGCCAATAGAATTCAGCTCTCTAAAAATTCTGCACATTTTTCACATTTCTTTTCCTAAAATGCTCTCAACACTAACCTACAGCACTCTCTTTTTAACTGAGTTAGCAAGAAAGAATGGGAAAAATTAAACAATTTCTACACAACATGTTCAGAATTGTTGACACCTACATTTAATGATGAACTATGGGGTTCCTTGGAGTCACCATCTGTTAGCAGGGCTGCTTTAGGAGCAGTGGTGCAAAGATGTTAGATATTTCCCTCCATGAGGAGACAGCTGGTAGGCAAGACAAAAAAATGTAAGATGCTCAAACAGCCAATTAATCTGGTTCCCGCATCCCTTTGTATAAGCATCATGGCAATAAGTTAAGGATGATTGCTTTTCACCTTGCATCGAAGGGAAAAAGTGATGGATCTACAAACTCAGTCCCAGGAATCAGACCCCAAGGAGCAAGACTAAATTTCCTTTTAATGTATTTTGAAATTCTCATTTTAGTATATAGTTGATTTCATGATCAAGAAGTCTTCAATAAAATCATCATGAATCTAAGTGCTGAATAAGAGGATGGACACAGCCATATTGGGAGAAATTTAAACATGTTTATCTCCACAGTGGATTGAAATATTTATGAAAGTTTTATTCAGTCATGAGAAACTTTTTCTTTATGAAAGAATTTCAGATAATTGAAGAAATGAAGACAAAAGAATATCACCTATTTTGGAACTCAAGTGAAATCAATGATTCATAGTATAATTATGAATGGATGAAATTATTAGGTAGTAGGTTGACTGTTAACTTTTCAGTGGGAAAGATCAGATGGTTACCACCAAAAACTACTGATCAAACTCAGTGTTACAACAAGTGGGGCAACCTAAAACAGTCCCTGCTGATGTGACAGAACAGAAATCTTACCAGAGATTGTTTATTTGATTCATCTTGTAACATAATCAGCTTTTGACTTTTTAAATTTCTCTAATTTTTCTGACTCATCAGTTATGCTCTTATCTTCACTTTTTCTTTTGCCCTCTGGTTTTGCTCCATTTTTCTATTTCAATTGATTTTTGGTTTTATTGTTTTCTTCAGTAAGTGATTAAAATATAATATAGACACTTGGATTATCAATTTGTTTTGTTCTACTATATGTAGTCAATATATAAATTTTTCTTTCAGGGCCACTTTAACCCCAAATACAACAATTTTTGATATGTGATTTCATTGCTTTCCCGTTTTAAAATTGTATTATGATAACTTCATTGATTTTTAAAGAATTTAGTTAAACATTTTTGAATTTTTAATCATAAAGAAGGATTGGTTATCTCCTTTTTTGGTCTTTAGCTCCACTGTAGTCTAGGGTTCATCAACTTGATGTTAATTTTTTTGTTATTTGTTGAGACGTAGCTTATGACTTAGTAGTAGATAGTTTATATGCACATGAATTCTCTAATGTTTTGATACACAAAATTATACTTACAACAATTAGATTAGCATAATATGTTATTCTAATTTTTAATAATTTTTCTTTTTTTTTTTTGGTGTTACTGACCTCATGCTATGAGTTTGTTAATTGTTACTATTCTGCTAATTCTGCTATTATTATTTACTATCTACTTATAAATATACATAAAGAGATGTGTCTATATACTGTAACTGCTAACTGTGATATACAACTTGACTGTAGTACATGTACAGTACCAAACTGAGGGGAAAAGACCCAGTCCAGCTATGAATGGCATCAACCAACAGGCTTACAGCCTCGATGGACTAAGAAAATAGAAAGAAGAGGAAAGTGTGCTCATTTCGAAGAGCATCAGTCTTCTTAAGTGGATGCTGTCGTCACTTTGGACATGGGTCTCCAGGTCTCCAGTTTCTTCAGTCATTCAACTCGGACTTCACCAGGATCTCTCTAGTGATTTTCCCAGCCTCAACCTTGGGCTGTGTCTGCATCCATGATCCCTCCTGTCCTGTGGTTTCCATCTTCTTGGAGTGAATAGTTACTGGATGCTCCAACTCTCCACATTGAAATAGTCCCCGAAGGCTCTCCCAGCTCTGACCCTGTAAGCCACCTAATGAATCCCATTACATAACTATACATATACTTTCTATTCTGTTCCAGACCAGTGGCCTGTTAGAAACAGGGCCATCCAGCAGGAGGTGAGTGGTGGGCAAGTGAACAAAGCTTCATCTGTATCTACAGCTGCTCCCCACTGCTCACATTCTTCCTGTCACAGCAGCATCAGCTTTGGATTCTCATAGGAGCGTGAACCCAATTGCTGTGTATATGAGGGACCTAGGTGAGGTGCTCCCTAGGACAGTTTAATCTCAAAACTATGCCCCTTACACCACCACCGTCATCACTGAAAGTCTGTGCAAAATTTTTCTCCCATGAAACTGGTCCTTGGTGCCAAAAAGGTTACAGACCACTCCTCTGGGAAACTGTAATACATACACATACATATATACATGTACATGTACATATACATGTACATATGCATCTACATGTACATACACATATACACACACATATACATTGATACACAGTGTTAAATGCATTACAGGCCAGGGATTTAGCTCAATGGTATAAGCATCTACCTGGCAAGTGTGCAGTCATGAGTTCGATTCCCAGTACCAATAAATAAATAAATGCATTACAGGTAAACAATCCAGAAAATTGTTCTTGGTGAACTGATTCAGTGACACCAATGTAAGCCTTAATGGATTTTTTTCCCTAAAAGTTTTCTCTTAAAGTCAATTTTGTATGATATTAATATACTTTATAGCTGTTTTTGCCTGATTAGCATATAACATTTTCAGCTATTTTGCTTTTAAATTGTGTACTTGTATTTATATATTGCTTTCAAACCACTCAGGGATGCTGAGATCTCTGTGTTTTAACTAGAAAGGTTGCTCTATGTCAAGCTACTGTTACTAACATACTTGCAATTACCACCATTGAATTTTGTGTTTTCCCCTTAACATGCTTTTTCTCTGCTTCATTTTTCTTTTTTTCCTGACAGATATTAAAATGACTGAGATTTTCCTTTTTTAATATAGATTGTATATATTCTATTCCCAAACTTCTGAAAGTTTCTATCTTCACCATCTGTTATTATGATCTTTGTGTCTTTTCCATTTTCTTGCCTTTGACAATTAATCTGCATAACTGGATTGCCACTCAGAGACATGACTGATTCATAGAGGCAGGAGTCTCATCAATAGTTAAACCACCAATGTTCCTAGCTGAATGTGCTATAAGGGGGTGGAGTCTGTTGGAGGTGGGATACTGGGGCTATACCACTGGAGGATGTACCTCTCGTGGGTATTCCTTCCCTGGGCTCCACTTCCCAACCATCATGAAGTGAGCACTCTGCTTTACCACACCTTTCTACCTACCATATTGTTTCTACACCAGAGTCGACCTACTATGGACTGAACCCTCTGAAACCATGAGCCAAGTTAAACATCTCCTCCTTGAAGTTGTGAATGTCAGGTCTTTTAAGAGTCTGAGCACTGAAAAAGGTGACCAAAACATTGTCTCTCTGAGGTCATTTGGTTTATTCATTCAAACCTATCTATTCTATTGAATCTCTCTCCAGTTAATCTGTTGCTTATTCTGTTCTTTAAATTTTATTTAGTGACACTTTTAACTCTAAAAATCCTATATTTTAGCCATACATGGTGGCACATGCCAGTAATCCCAGCACTCAGGAGGATGAAGCAGGAGAACCGCCTTGAGTTTGAGGCCAACCTGGGTTACATAGTGAGTTCAAGGTCAGCCTAAACTACATAGTGAGACTCTGTCTCAAAACACACAACCCCAAAACTCTTATACTTTTAAATTTTATTTTTTTATCATAAATATCTTCCATTGGAATAAGCTGAAGTTTAAATTTCTCATGGGAACTTTTCCTCTAACCTAAATAAGCAAAGTGTAACATTCCTTTTTCCTTCCTTCAGCCTCCATTCGACTAAATAGGCATTAGTCTTCTTTTTCTTGGAGTATACTGTTTTGATAGCTCAAAGCTTTAGTCCTGGTTCATCTCAGCTCTCTACACCTCAAGGGTCCAGTGCTGCTCAACATACCTTGTATAAATAGCAAAACCCAATTCTCTAGTTGCTACTTGGTCCAAAGTCTACAAGTGTGCCCCAAAGTGTAGCTCTGCACCACTCTAATACTCATATTTCACACGTATTGCCAAAAGGCTGAGAAGCAATGCTCATATTCCTTCTTGATCTGGTACCTGACATTTACCCTTAAATTCTTTCAAGTTTATCCATGCATATTTTTAAATATTTTTTGCTATATTTTCTCAAGAATTTCCACATTCTTGTAGTGGGAAATTTTGCACCAACTTTCCTGAAGCAGAAATAGCAATGCTTGACACTTAATAAGTTCATAAGCATAGCTGGCTGCCATAAAGTTGGCATGTCTTGTGTGAAAATAGAAACAATCATTTTGCTTTTAACTCCAGATTCATGTGGAATTATTCCCTCGATTATAACTTCAAATATTCACATTGCAATGACAATTCACAACTAAAAAAATCTTAGAAAATCTTATTTTCTATATATTTAACAAAATAAAACTTGGTTTTTATGTAAAAATATATATATAGTAAAGTGGGAAAGTATGACCTTAATTACTATTAAAAAAAAAAAGGAATAAGAGTAAACTTAACCACCCAGTGATTCCAAGTGGATCCAATGGAATCAGAGTCTGCATGAATGAAATCCCTGAGTGCTCAGAGAAAAATGTGATAAAAAAATTATGTATCAACAACATATGACGTCCTAATCATTATTATCAAAATTCTTGTTATAAAATATAATTTCAATGTAGATTAACATGACCTTTTATAACATTAAATTAATATTGATAATGTAAATTTTATTTACCTTAATGGTTTGATTCATATTGAATGTGAATTTGTCAGGATTTTATACTTTAGTTATAGCTACCAAAAGATGTCTAATTTTACATTTACAGATCCACATGTAATATCATAAAAGTATAAGAAAAATGTTAGAGGCTATGAATCTTTTTCTTTTAAAATATTTAGAAAGTACAAAAATTTTTCTTTCAGGTTGTACAGTTGAAATACTGGAAACAACCTAATGCCCACACTTAAAATAATATAATAAACTATAGAATTCCCACAAAATGGAGTATTATACAGATATTTAAAAGATAGGAAAAATATACACATGCTGATATGGATGACTTCCAAGGAGTATTAAGTGAAAAATGACAAACTACTACATATACTATGGTATTTTCTTATCAGAGAGACACAGTAAAACAGTGTACCATAATATAATAACTGCAAAAAAATGCATCATATAAAATATGAATCACATCTAGTGACATTAGTAGAATGTGTAAGACTATAAAAGTAGCTGGCCAACTGTTGTGATTTGTTTAAATGTCCCCACAAAGCCTTATGCAGTCATGGAGGCAGCTGAGTCTAGCATTTGTGATTGGCTCATTATCTAGTTCTGGGATTGGTGGCATGAGTATTGTACCCGCTAAAGGATGGGTAACTGGCATGCAATATAAGTGAGGGAAGGAGGCATGTTTTTCCCCCTTTTGCCCTTTAACTCTTGTTGCTTGCAGCCACCATGAACGGCTGCCCCTCAGCCATGCCACCCTACCTTCGAGCCAGCTGAGTATGGACTGAAACCTCCAAAAACTGTAACATAAAAAAAACCTTTCCACCAGGCATGGTGGCTCATGTCTATAATCCCAGCACTTGGGAGGCTGAGGTAGGAGGATCATTGTGAGTTCGAGACCAGCCTGGGCTACAAAGTGAGCTCAAGGCCAGCCTGAACTGCGTAGTGAGACCCTGTCTCAAAAAGACAAAAAAAAAAAAAAACCTTTCCTTTCTTCATTTTGGGTGTCATATATTTTGTCTCAAGAATGAGAAAAAAGTAACCAAGATACCAAGTGTTATATGATTCTAGTTATCCAAGCTAAAATCAACTCTTAATTTGCTTTACACCAGCTGATAGATAGACTTCATTTTACATATTAAAGGGGATAATTCTGACTATCAGGATTTTAGAATAGTGACTGTGATTCCAGGATTCTCCTAATTAGTGCCAACTTTGTCAACTCAGTCTGAAAAAAATTATGCCAGGAGAAAACTAGGGACTCAAGCAGACCATTCACATACATAGTTTGCCACCTGCATTCTCCACAACTTTTGCACCTGCAAAAAACATGAAAAAACAACAGCCAGTTAGCAACTGTATTCTCTCCAAGAGTGCATTACTATGGAGTACAACACAGAAGCGTTTTGCTTTTTAAAGAGAGTTCAAGAAACTTGAAAGTATCAAATGTTATGCTTAATCATACTATTCATTCGACATTTAATCACAAAGTGTCTTGTTAAATCCTTCCTATTATTTTCCTGATTAATATTTTGCCTCTCTAATTCATCTTTAAGATGCTTGTGATTTTTTCCACAATTATATTTTAATAAACTTGAGTCAAGGATAATGATGCTATGTGCATATCTCTTTCATTTCATTGGATAGAGAGGACATTCAGTAAATATTAAAATGAGATAATTCGTTTGTGATACATGAGATAATCTGATTAAAATGAAAGTTATTTGTTCATAAGAAAGAAGGTCACATTGTATTCGGACAGATGGAACAGAAAGTGAAAATTTTCATTGGTGAAGGATTACGCAGGAGGTTGTGTGAAGGACACATGAGAAAATGGTGAAGAAGTAGAAAGGGGAAACATAATTCTTAGAACTGGATGTCCTAGTGATGACTTTGTCCACAAGTCTATGAGCAATGAAAACCCACTAAATATTATTTGTATTAAAGTACTTTTAGATTGTCCCTTTTTTAGCCATCCATCTCATAGTCACCTTCCCAGCTGGTTTTCATAAAAGGTGCCCTCTTTGACAGTGTCTGAATCCAAAAGCATTTAGAGGGCTTAGTTTCCTTATCATTACTTCAGATTTTTCAATTAACAAGACTGTCAGAGCAAATGAAATAGTATTTGAAAATACTAAGCTCCTAAATCCTTAAGCTCCTGTCAAGCCTTTTTACACTTCCTCAATCCAATCACGGCCTGTTAATACGTTCACTTGCTCAGAGTGTCCTATATCTCCATGAATGAACTCCTCCAGTTACCAACATTGCACATAGGAAGTTGGGAGTCTCGTCAAGCTGGGGTAGGAGTACATAAATACTTAGATCATTGACAAGTTCAGTCTAGTATGGAAGCAAAACCAAATGTGCAAATAATTATTTTTAATAAAAGATCCATTAAAATACAAGTATGGCATTTATCAGTTCAAAGGAGTGAGGTCCATTTGGTACCTTTAGGAACAGCTTGACAAAGAAGTCAGAGCAGGTTCTCGGAGGATGGATGCAAGGCGCTAAAGACAGAATACATTTTATGGTTGTCTGCAAGGACCTTAGTCACATTTAAAATCTAGTGCTACTGGGGGTATAGCTCAGCGGCACAAGTACCTGCCTGGCAAGTACGAGGTCCTGAGTTCAATCCCCGGTACCAAAAAAAAAAAAAACCCAGTAGGAAAATCTAGTGCTGGAATGCAGCTTCTGTTGCCCTGTGATCTTCAGTGATGAGAGTCCTCAAGGAAAATGGGGGACACCTTGAAGGCAGAAAATGCTATAATTTCAGAGTCTTCTACGTGATTCAAGAGCAAAGAAATGAACACATCTATGAATCCTGAAATCTCCTTGAGAATAAACCTAGATTAACTTGCTGCAGACAGGAAATAACAGAGAGCTCCTAATCAAGGTACCGTAGTTTGTAACCAGTTACCCCTCCAAACCTGTTACCTTGTCAACCATCATTATAGTAGTAGATAACCTAGGAAGGTGTTGGATATCCCCATAGCCAGGGAATGAGTTCTATTCCGTTACTGTTTTAAAAGAACCATTATTTGGCATTGCTCATACTTTCTGTGTACAGTACTAGAAAGCCTACTACTATAAATAGGTTGAGTAGCTGTGAATAGGTTGAGTAGCTGTCAGTCTCACTCTGAATCATTCCCAAAGCCAAGCACACATCACAAAAAGAAATCCTCTTATTAAGGACATCTCTACTATAATGACAGAGATTTCTATACCATCAGAGCTACACCACACAAAAACATGATAATCATGAGAAAACAAAATGCTTCCAAAAATTCATAACTCCCCCAAAATGAATCTCATGGACACTGATGTGGATGAATTTCCAGACAAAGAACTCAAAACATGAAGAGTAAAGATGTTTGCCCCCTTTGACAAAGATAAGGTGACTGAGGGTGTCTGGAGTTGTTTCTCCATCTTCTATTCTGTTTCATTGATCCTTGGGTCTGTTTTTGGTTTTTCTGTTCTTTGCTTTTTGTTTTTTGGTTGTGATTTGTTTTGTTTTGTTGCCAGTACCACATTGTTTTTATCAAAGTAGCTCTGTAGTATAATTTCATGTCAAGGACTGTGATGCACCCTGGCCTGCCTTTGTTGCCCAGAATTGCTTTGCTATTCTATATCTCTTCTGGTTCCAAATCAATTTTAGGAATGTTTTCACTAGTTCTGTGAGGTATGCTAAAGGTATTATGATTGGGATGGCTTTAAATCTATATAACAATTTTGGGAGTATGACCATTTTCACAATGTTGGTTATTCCTATTCATGATCAAGAGATATCTTTCCATTTTCTGATATCTTATTTGATCTCCTTTTTCAGAGTACTGTAATTTTCAATGTGCAGATCTTTCACTTCCTTTGTTAAGTTGATTTTTAAGTATTTCAGTTTTTTGCATTTTATTGTGATGGGTATGGTTTTCCTAATTTCTCTATCAGTGAATTCGTTGTTGGGATACAGGAATGTTATTGATTTTTGAGAGTTAGCTTTGTATCCAACTACATTACTGAATTTGGTTATTAAATCTACATGTCTTCTGGTGGAGTTTTTGGGGTCTTCTATGTAGAGTATCATGTCATCCACAAATAATGATAATTTAAATTCTTTGTTTCTTATCTTTATTCCTTTTATTTCTTTCTCTTATCTAATTGCTCTGGCTAATGTTTCCAGAACTATATTGAATAAAAGTGGTGACAGTGGGCATCCCTGTTTTGTTCCTAATTTTAGAGTGAAAGTTTTCAGGCTTTAGTCATTTAGTATGATGTTGGCTGTTGGTTTTTGAGTTAGCTTTTTTTTTATTTAAAGAGAAAAAAACAGGAAAAAGGTAGAAATATTACAGAATTTCAAGAAAAGAAGATAAACAGTAAGAAATCACTAGTTGATAAATTATACATTGTTTTTTTAGAAATAGTTATTCAAGTTATAAAATTAAAGCACACAAAGTGGACACTCTAGCAGTGAGAGTGCAAACAGATCTGTTCAACAATCCAACAAGAACCTAGAAATATGGTCATCAATCCCACACACCTAAACATACATGCAGCTATATCTTTTATAGCGCTTCCTATTTCCTCTTTTTTTACAATAGCAATTATACATTTTTAAAATTTTATTTAAAGAGAGGGAAAAAAAGCAAAACAGAAAAAAGGGCAGCAACAATACAGAATTCTAAAAGAAAGAAAGAAAAAGGAAAATGAGAAAGAGCCCCACTAAGAAATCAGTAATTTATAAATTACATACTGTCATCCTGGATGTAGTTGCTCAAGTTACAAAGTTAAAGGGTACATAGTAAATATTCAAACAGTCAGACTACAAACAGTTCTGCTCAAAGATCCAACAAAGATTCAGCAATATGGTCATCTATTTTACACACTCAAACATACATGCAGTTATATCCCTTAGAGCACTTTGTTTTCCTCTCTTTTTTACAATAGCAATTACACATTTTGGTTTTATTACACTTGTAGTTCTTATTTACTTTTTACACTAGAGACATAATATGATATTTATAAATATGATTATTTATTTCACTAATGAGGATAGCATAGATAGCTTTTATCAGTTTGAAATATTAAAAAAAACCTTGCATTCCAATTTCTATAGTGTTTTTATTATGAATGGGTGTTGGGCTTTGTCAAATGCTTTTTCTGATCTATTTAGATGATCTTTTTTTTTGCCTTTGGCTCTTTTAATGTGGTGCATCACATTTATTGATTTGCATATTTTGAATCATCCCTGGATCCCTGGGATAAAACCTACTTGGTCATGGTGTGTAATCTTGATAATTTGCTCGATTCTGTTTGCCAGTATCTTACTGAGGAAATTTGCATCAAAATCACTAAAGAGATTGGCCTGTAGTTCCCTTTGTTTAGGTGGGTACTCTCTAGTTTTGGTATCAGGGTAATGCTTGCTCCCATGATGAGTTTGGGGGTGTTGCTTCCCTTTAAATGTTATGAAAGAGTTCAAGGAGTAGTGGCATTAGATCTTTAAATTTCTTGTAGAATTTAGCACTGAACCTGTCAGGACCTGGGTTTTTCTTTGTTGGTAGTTTTTAAATTATTTCTTCAATTTCATTGACTGATACTAGTTTATTTAGGATTCTTTTATCCTCTTGATCCAGTTTTAGTAATTCACATGTCATTTATTCTGCATTTTCCATCTTATTACAGTAGTTTTCCAAGTAGGTATGATGATCTTCTGGATTTCTGCAAGATCTGTTGTCATTTCACCTTTTTCATTCCTAATTACATAGATTTAAATTGATTTAACCTTTCAAAGAACCAACTCCTTGGTTTATTGATTCTTTGTATTGTTTTCTTAGTCTCAATTAATTTCTCTTTCAAATTTTATGATTTCCTCCCTTGTACATACTTTGAATTTAACTTGCTCTTCTTTTTCTAGAAGCTTGAGGTTCAACACTAGATTGTTTATCTGAGCTCAATCTTGTGTTATTCTTTTTTGTATCAGCTAGAAGCTATTGGACTGATTTTTGAGATCCCTTGATATTTTTGAGAAGTCTTTCATTTGATGATTGCTAACTGTAAACCCATCTGTCCTCACATTGGTTTATTCTGTTGCATACACTTTCATAGAACCCTTGATTTTTTGTGGGTGGTTTGGTTTGTTTGTTTGTTTGTTTGTTTGTTTTGGTGCTGGGAATTGAACTTTGTAAGCCACACTTACCAAGCAGGCACCATGCCACTGAGTCATAACACCGACCCAATAGAACTTTTAATCTTCTGGATATCTATGTGAAGCTGTTCCATGGAATTCAGTTTTCTCCTGTGTTGGGCATTCATAATTTCCATCACTTTCCTAAGCTTCTCTATTATTTCTAAATCTGTAAATACTCTAGATTCACTAAACATCCTTCATTGTCATCATCATCTTTTTAATTATCTGTGAAATTATTTCTGATTTGTTTTTTTTAGACCCTCATTCATTTGCTTTGTTACTTCTACTATTCCATTACAGAAAGTTCATGTAGATGGCTTTTGATTTCTTCCACCTCTGTATCCCCTAGGTTCATCTTGGAGAAGCTGATAGTCTGGGGTTGCATTTTGCTCCCAGTTTCTCATTTTCTATTTCTTTTCATTTGTTTTCAGGGTGATGCTTGTAAATTGTTTATTGTAGGTAGCTTTGTTACTGATACTGAAACCCCCTTAACACATTGCTAATTTTTAGAGAGATCTTCTACACGTAGCTGACTTTTGGCTTTTAAATCCATCCCAATACCCTGCCTCTCCAGTTTATCAGGGATTAGAAGGAGCTGCCTGTCTGACCCATACAAAGTTTTTGGTCCTGCACTCTGGTATTTTTTATGAGCTCTGCACAATCTCGGTGTTGGCATAGAAGAACAACTGATCAAGACAACTAAGTCACCTTGGCAAAAGTAGTGCAATTAGTGATAACAAAAGCATGAAACACAGTTAGACAATGACACTGTTGTAACTGTTAATTTGCCACTTTAACTCATAGGTTAAAAAATTCATAGTTATACAACAAAACCTAAAACAAACCAGACAATTATATACAGTAAATATTTCCTCAATAGAGCAACTTTACCTTCAGAAGAGAAAATGTAAAAGGTATAAGAGCAAAAAATAGAGAAAGAAAAGAAGAGAAAGAAATTAGAAGCAAGGGCAAAGGGCAAAGAAAGGTTACGCAAGTTTTTGAAAACTGGCAGAAAAGGCAAGTGGGAGAGAAAGAAGGAAAAAACTGAAACAACAAAGAAATGAAACAAAAACAAACTAAAAACAAAGTTCATACTCATGAAAAAATAAAAACAGTCAAGGAAAAAGAAAAAAAATCAAAGCAAAGAGAGAAAAGAATACAAGGAATTTCTCTGTGATTTCACCCCTGTGGTTATTTTCTAGGGTCTATAATTTTGTGGTCATGTCCAAACCAGGGTGACTCTTCTGTCTCTGGCAGACAAGAGACAGACAGAGCCCAGACTCATCCTGGATGGTCCCAGTAAGCCTGCAGCAGAAATATGCCTATCGTCAAGAATATAAAAACAATAAATGCTTAGGGAAAGCAACCATTCTAAACTGCTGGTAGGAAAATAAGCATAGATGTTCTTCAAAAAGTAAAAGTAGGCCTGTAATTTGATCCAGCTATACAACTACTTGGTATATGCCCAAAGGAATGAAAGTCAGCATACTACAGGGATATCTGCACACCCAGATTGTTGTGGTACAATTCACAGAAGCCAAAATATGGAATCAGCCTAGACACGTATCAACAGATGAATGGATAAGAAAACGTGAGAACAATGAAGTATTGCTTAGCCACAAGGAAAACTTTTTATTTTTCAGAAAAATGGATGAAACTGGAAACTGTCAAGTTAAATAAAATAAACCAGGCTCAGCTATACAAATATTGCATTTTTCCTAATATGTAGAACCTAAAAACAGATGGTAAGAAAGCAGAAGAGATATTGTCAGGCAAGAGGGAAGGATAAGAGAATAGAGAAAGGGATGCTAGGGCAGGTAACTGGAAAATAGAAGAAAAATATACACATTGAAACCCCCTGAAAAAATGTGGGAATTAGGGCAGAACAAGTGGGGGTATGGGGTAAAATACTCAAAATACTTTACTGTGCAAGTAAGAATCTGCCAAAATGAAACTCATTAATCTGTATAATCCATAAAAAGGAGTGAAAAAAACAGACTAAACAACAAATAGATGTGTATGAATCAATAAGCCAATATTACTGAAGGTCTATTTTGTGTAAAATGTTATATGATCATTTACTTAAATCATTTTGATAACAATAATGCATCACATTTTAGGTCTAAAAATTGTCAGGAAGACCTAAAAATTTTTATAAAATTGTATATCTTATTGGGCATTATCTTTCACTAACCTCCCACATAAAGTAAGTAGGTGAATGAGATGGTGTGATTTTAATTTTCTCTTCCTCTCTTTCTAATTCCATATTAGAGATAAAAATAAATGAAGTCAATAAAATGCTCACTAATCCTTATTAATAAAAGGTTCTCTTGCATACAAGAAGGATTACCTATGAGAAGCAAAGCCATTTTATATTCACCCATAATAAAAGCTCATCTAAGTTATTAACCCCCAAAATCTAGCCTAGGAAATAAGATACACAGAGACATATTTGCCTATGTCAGAAGCACTACACAGGATTTTTAATGCATATTTAAAATAAGACTTGAAAATGTTCAAAAGAAAAAACATGCAGTTATAACTATATATATGTATATTTTATATAGTGTTATATACATATGTAGTTACATATAGTTTTACTGCTTCTAAATTTTTTTCTTATTTATGAGAAATAAGATGCTAAAACATAAGTCAGTTGAGAAATGCCACCACATTTTTCCAAAGTTTTGTCCCCTATTAAAGAAGCCTTCAGAAAGAAAATAGTTTCAAAGCTAAACTTATTACTAATTATGTATATATTTAATAGTAGAAAACAATGCTTTATGGTAGATAATTCAAGATGGATAAATGGATAGAAAATCTAAGCCATCTAAATTATTTCATTAAATGTTAGTAAATTCAAGTAAAAGACAACGTTGAATTAGCAACATTGGCTGATGTCAAAAACTTGTTCCTCTGCTTGAAGCCCATGAGAAAAGTCGATAGAAAAAGAATGGAAACTTACAGTGACATGAGAAAGAATTCAACCTGCATAAATGTTAGGCAAGAAAAAATTACAAATCTATCATACTGATTCACAATGATAGCTTCTTAAACTGTAGGATTTCTACACAGGGCTTACAAGTCATTATGTGTCCCACTTAAAGTGTTGTTTAACAAGTGCATTTAGTGCTTGTTTAATGACTTTCATTAGTACCGGAAAACCCTGCCGGTTAATAAAAAGCTTTTAAATGAAAAGCAAAAGGGAGTTTCAATTAAATTTAATAAGAAAATTAGGATGTGTTTCACCTCAAAACAAGATACCCAAACAATTTCCACAGCTAGAAAAAATATATCCGTTTGTATTAGTAATGATAAGTAATGGGAAGGAAATGAATATTTGTACATAAAGTACAAAGTTATTGTACTGTATTTCTAAAACATTTTCCACTCATCTTTCAAATTTGCATGCCCATGATTATTCTGCAATTAGACTACACTTAATAAAATCCCAGCCTGGGATAGTGGTATACATCTGTAATCCCAGAAACCAGGAGGCTGAAGCAGGAGGAACACCAAGTCCAAGGCCTTTTAATTCTGTGTCAGATAATTTGGGAGAATAATTCATGTTCTCAGTGAAGAATTCAGCAAAAACATGAAAATCATTAAAAAAAGAATCAAATTTTAGAGTTGGAGAATTCAATGAATAAAATTTTAAAATGCAAGCAAGAGCTTCAGAAATAGACTGGATCAAGCAGAAGAAAGAATTGTTGAAACAGAAAACAGATCCTTTGAAATAACCCAATCAGACAAATACAATTCATATAATAATCTCTGACTGCATATTGTCAAGTACATTGTCAAATGTGTCTTTGCCTAAAACCATAACGTTGAAGAGTCATTTTTATAGCATATGTTTTTGGTGGACAATTTCTTACACCAAAATTTTCTTAAAAGTCATTGTGCAAAATGGTATCTCTTTGCAAGAGTTATTATGGCAAAAAGTCATTCCTTTAAAAGGTCATTATAGAAATTAAGTTCAAACAAGTAGAAAATAGCCTATGTAAGTAATAATTTTTTAAATGCTTAAAGCAAGTTGGACTGTTCATGTGATTTAACCCTTAAGATTATTTATCTAGCTTATTTTTCACAGAGATTTTGATAGAGGAAATGCCACTGGCTTAACAACTTTAGCTTTAGTTATGAATTTCCTCTAGAAGACCCCTACAAAACATAAAATATTATGATTTTGCTATAATTTAGCTTCATTCCTTAGAACAAAATAGCAATTATCACTATCAACCACACCATATCTACCTTAATCACAAACACCAAAACAATTACTTCTAGAGCATTGCCAAAACAATTATCTGAATTCATGAAGGAAACTTGAGAAAGTCAAGAATGGCATAGGAAGAAATGGCTATCTATTATTTTAATAACTTTTTTTGTTGATGGAACAAATACCCAACACCTCCAATTTAAAGGAAAAAAGGTTTATTTTGGCTTGCAGCTTTAGTCTGTGGGCATCTAGCTCCAAGGCAGAAAGGACATGATGGAAGAGTCTTCCAGAGGAAGGGTGCTCACGTCGTGGTGCCCAGGAAGCAGAGAACAATACAGGAGCCTGAGAGGGAGATACATACACTTAAAGGTCATAGCCTCAATGTTACCAGACCCAGATTCCACAGCAGTGTCCTGGGCAAGTCTGTCCTGGGAGGCCAAAGGGTCTGTGATGTAAGACTGAAAGTCTATGCGAGAGACTGGAGGGTCTGCACTGGAAGCCTGGAGAAGACATCCAAAGTGAAAGTGATGACTGGTACTCAGATGAAGCAACAGAAGCAATCCTTCCTTCTTTGTTTCCCTTTCATACCATTCAGGAGACAGTCCTCCCTAGGGTGAGTCTTCCACACCCAGGGCTATGCTGAGCCAACACAGTTGGGCATTTCTTACTTAAATTGACACAATCAGTTAACTATCACACCCAGTGAGCCACCTCCACCCAGACACCACCTCCTTAGGGCAAATCAGCTATCTCATCTCCATAATTCAGTCACCTTCCAAAAGCCCTGCCTCTTAGCACACGAGGCTATGAGGGATATCCTCCATCCAAACTATAACACCTACATGGCTAACAGGGTCCGTCGCCTCAGCCCTGTGAGACAGATCTGCAAATGCCTGCCCCTTCCTCTGAACACTACATGAACATCACCCCTCCTTTTAGCCTCACAAACTCCTGCTCCCTAGTGCCTTGAACTAATAGCTTACTATTTTCACAAGTATGTGATGATTATATACAGATTATTGTTCCATTAGCTGATCCCACATGACTATAAATTTCATTTAGGTGTTCAAAAAGCAATATAACCCACTGTGAAAGCCCTACTACCTAATGCAGTGCTATGCAATAGAACTTCCAGCAGTGAAGTATGTGTTCTCTATCTGCACTAACATGGTAACCACTAGCCAATTTCTATTAAACTTAAATTAGGCAAATTAAACTTCAAAGTGCCAATTCGGCAAAAGTAAGGGGCAAAAAGTGAGAATTTGAGAGATCCTGGAAAATGAGTCCATGCAATATAACAAAGAAATATGGTTGGGTCTTCATGGAAGTTAAACAGAAGCCTCAAAGTTGGGCAGCCCTCATCTACTTACCAGAAAATCAAGAGCCACAACTCTGATCACTCATAGAAAGGGGGTGTTCATCTAAGACTTAGAAATATAGAGGTGGACAAGGAAAATTTTCCCTATTCCCAGGTTCAGTAGGGGTCTGAAATCAATCCAACAAGAGACAGGTTAACAGAGGAGAAGAAAAATTAAACTACTCACATAAAATAATAGTGAAAACAAATAAGAACCCAAAAAGGCAGTTACACCCATGGGATTCTATACCATTCTAACAAAGGGCAGTACATCTATAGAAAAGTGACTTATTGAAAGAAACAGCACTTGGGCTTCTAAGCTGAGCAGACTGAGAAGGCAAATATGAGGGAACTAACAGAAGGAGTCATTTTTGCAAGGTTTGTTTAGATCCACTTCATGCAGAATTTCACTTACCAGGGATAACAGTTATTTTCCTCTTCCTACTGTGGTAGGAGTAGGTGGAAAGGGGAAAACAAAGAGCTCTTTCTTTAATTGCTATTTCTTAATTACCTTCTGCTCAAAACAATCCTTATAGCAGAAGGCAGATTTGGGGCTGATACATTCTTATCTCCTCCACTATAACTACTGGTTTCAGAAATCATTTGTCTTTCATGACAATTTTCTTTTTACTTTATTTCCTATTTAAAATAATTTGTGCATAAATATAATTGTGCAGAATACAAAGTTCAGCCTCTTAAAGGACATAGCCCTGCCTTCACCATTTTTAAGATTTTGTATTCTCTATCTCTAACTCACCTCAAAAGTGGACTCTGTAAATCTCTTTTAGGTTCCTGCCTCAACTGCTATCACTGAAACATATTAAAATATATTTTCATGTCCCATCTTCTAATATTTATTGAGAATACACTATGTGCATATGACTTACTAAGTGTGGTGAACAAAAGAACAGGGTCCCTGCTCTCCCTGAACTTACAGTTTAAGATAAGGAAGATTATTTAAGAAGTAAACAAATGGATAAATATAGAATCATGAACTGGAATGAGAACCATGAAAGGAAAGAACTAAGCACCCCAAAAGAAGAGCAGAGAGTAGTACTTTTGTCGAGAGCATGAGGAGTGCCTCTCTGGAGAGGTGAGATGAAGTGTACAAAGGAACTAAGGAGTTAAACACGAAAAAGGAGTAAAGAAGAATAATACAAAAGGACCAAGAAGACAGGCATGCAGCAAGAGGAGCCAAAGAAGTAAGAATGAGCTTAGTTTTGGTTTTGAAGACTTAAGAGCTGGGATTTTATCCTAAGTACAGTGGAGAGCTTTAAAGGATTTTGGAAAAGAAGTCACATGATCCAATTTACATTCTAAAATAGGAGTTCTGGCTGCTGTATAATAGAGAGCAAAATAGAAGAAATGAGAGTCCATGCCAGAAAACCATTTTGAAGATTAGAAAGTGGTCCTGTAAGTGCTTATAAAGTACCACAAATAGTGATTCCCGCAGCTGTCCATGAACAATTGCCACTGTGCAGGAAGTTTTTTTTTTTTTTAGTCCAGAACTAAATCAATAAGTTAAAATAGCAGATGCTGAAATTTCATTATAAATCAGATCAAGACTCCAGACTGGTGCCTGATATTCACTAAACTATGACAGCATGAAAAAGATAGTCATTCAGATATAAATGGAGAAACCCCAAAAGAAAAGAAAACAGAACAATTACAAGAAAATGAGGAAATTATTGCATTGGGTGGGAGAAGGACTATAAGAGGTAAGAAGGACTCAGACCCAATGCCAGAGAATTATTAGCAAGTATTTGTCCACTTGGAGTAGTAAACTGTACTTGCCTGAGCTTTCTCTTCTCTAATATGGTAAAAACCAGAGCTTCAGCTTCGTTGTGTTGTGAGAATTAAGTAAACTAATAAACAGAAGCACTTAGAAGAGTACCTCAAAAACTGTAGCTGGTTGTTGCTATTCATCTTGATTCTCAGTTAAAATGGATTATGAAACATGTCAGTGATTAGTGAAGCACATTTCAGGATGTTTCAGTCAAGACTGACATGTAGACCAGCAAATTGAGGGAGAAACTAGCCCTGATTGTGGGAGATACCATTTAACAGGCTAACAGCCCAGATGGGATGAAAAGAGAAAGAAGAAAAAAAGTTGGCTCTGGAAACCTGATTGAGCATGAGCACATCCTTAGTGCTGCTTATTAACCTGCGAACCTCCCTTATCTTAGATTGAAAACGTCCCTCAAAGGTTTCACATTTGGAGGTGGTGTGTGATAGGATCCAGCCACTGAGGACATGTGGACAGGCATATTCTTGTTCCAGCTCCTCCCCTTGTTCTCTGCTTCCCTGCCTCTGTGTGATGAGCAGATTTCCCCCACCGTGCTGTTTTACCATGCTGTTTCTGCCTTGGAGTCAGTCAGCCATGGACTGAATCCACCAAAACTGTGAGGCAAAATAAACTTCTTCACTTTAATATGTTGATGACAAGTATTTTTTCCTAGGGACAGGAAAGGGACCAATACAATTCAGACTCCAGCCTTTTCAGGCTTTTAACATGAATGTTTCCCTATTGATTCTGTACCTCCAAAGAATCCTAAATAATACATTGGATCAGAATATATGCAAACTGTATTTAAATAAATTTAAGTAAAATGTCAGATATACCCCATGTTTTTGTGTTATCATCAAACAATGAGCAATTTTTCATGACAATATAGGAAAACTGAAGTTAATGCTTATATCTTTTCAATATAAATTTTGTTGATTTATGTAATTTAGCTGTCCCATTTTTTTAAATTTTATTTAAAGAGGAAAAAAAAGAAAAACATAAAAAAGGGTAAAAACAATACAGAACTTCAGAAAAAAATAAACAGTAAGAAATCACTAGTTGATAAATTACATATTGTCTTCTTAGACTTAGTTGTTCAAGTTCCAAAATTAAAGCATACAAAGTGGACATTCAAACAGTGAGGCTGCAAACAATTCTGTTCATGATCCAATAAAACTTAGCAACATGGTTATCAACCCTACACTTTTAAACATAAATGCAGTTATATCCTTTAGAGCACTTTCTTTTCCTCCTTTTGCTTTTTAAGTCCATTATCTGTTTAGTTATATCATGCTTCAACTTGCTCAGTAACTTACTAATCTGTTTTGTTGTTATTTATTTTTTAATCAACTTATATAATTCTGTTGCTTTGTTTTTGAGTTTCTCCTCATCCATGCCCCATGGATCAGCTTTGGTGGAGTTAGGAGTTTTTTTGGAGGTATTTTGTTACTTTGTTATCTATTTTTTTTAATTTTGAAGGTAGCAAAATACAGCAGAACAAAACAGAACAAAGCCATCTGAAACAGTGCAGTGAAATTGGCACAAAACCTCACAGCAGGACAGCAGCAATAGGCACAATAGTACATCTTGCTCTCATCACATTAGCTGTTCTTTCAATCAGGTAGAGCAAAATGGAAGGAAACACTGAACTCATGAAAACAGAATATTGAATAGAACAGTACCATTAATCAGAACTGAACAAAATAGTGATAAAAAGTATTTGCCTTCAAAGAGATGGTAGAAGGAAATCCCCCTTACTTGACACACTGCATATGTTCATCCTCCCAAGAGATACTCAGACTTCTGGCTCCCACTTGCTAACGAGGGGAGTCGGCGGGGATGTTTGATTCTTAGCCCGAACGTCAGCAGTCCCATAGCCACTTACCAGAGCAGTAAGCTGGCTGCTTGTTTTCCCAGTGCCCCAAGTTCCACCATGGTGCAATCCTCAGGAAATGCAGATAGTTCTCACCCTAGAGTGGCCGCGGCTTGTCAGGCTCCAGCCACTTACCAGGGTGCAAGCTCTAGCTGTCCCATTTCAACTAGTTTTATTTTTATTAGTTATTTTATATTCAATTTTGTCTTATGTTTATTTGTTTCATAGTTCTTTATCAAGTTGAATAATATATTTATGTTTATTCATTTTGTTTACTTTATGTTTATTCATTTCATAGTTCTTTATCAAGTTGAATGTTTATTCATTTCATAGTTCTTTATCAAGTTGAATAATATATTTACTCTTAATAATATAATAATGCAAAGTAAAAGAGCATAGATAGCTTGAAGTTTATTTTATAGTTAATAATATAATTAAATCTATAGGTATAACTGGTTTTCAAGGCTAGGATCAAGTTAGAAAATACAGTAATTCCCTTTGAGATGAGGGGCAAAGGTCTGAGACATGAGGAAAATGGAAAAAGCATCCTTTTTATGTTTTCAAACATAATTTGAGAAAGGTCAAAAAATAAGTATTTTCAAGTATAATTCATACTGTTCTTCCAACAGTTGCAAGTACAGTAGAACATATTTCATTTTTTTCCAGCACTTAAATTTTTATAAATTAAGTAGTTATTGGAGACATAATTATTTCAATATACAATTAAGTTTTCAGTCAAAAGGGCTGGCAGAGATCAACATTAATATTTTTATACCTTTACTTTCAAAATGGTTACATAATAAATATAGTTATTACAAAAGATTAAGAGATTGAAAACTCTGTTACTAAATCCCAAACTGCATTCTGTACTTGAATTTGCTCACATGGAAATTTTAAAGCATTAGCAGTTTGAGAACATTCTCCTTTATACATAAATGCCATTTATTTATTGTAACTTGCTTTTAATAATTGTTCCAATAACTTAAATTCATGCAGACTTCTTAGAAGGTACTAAAACTGTATACCAGAATAAAAGGTAAAATTAAATGACTCATTCTCTTTATGCTCAAAGCTGAAAACCTTGTCTTGCTATTATGTAGTGAATTCCACCAAAAATGCCAGTCATTTACTGAATTTTTCTTCTTTCAGACATTCACTTTCTTAGCTATTGTATAGTAAGTAAGCTAGTAACTTTTTTCAGTGTACCTCAAAATTTCAACATAAATATCCTGCAGCAAAGACAATACTGGCTATTATCTCACAGAGGGGTGAGAAGTTTATCCTTTGTAGAGTCTGACATTTAGAATAAGACCAGAAATACATATTAAGAATATCCTAAACTGATGCTATAGATTAACATTCTGCAAAGAATATGTTTGCACTGACCAATTTTGAATAAATATTCTACTTGAAAAGAAAAAAATAACTGTCTTTCCTAGGCAAAGTATTCTTTTGATGTTATATAACCTTGAAGTATAATTTCCAGCCACAAAGAATATTTGATCTTTTTTTGCTCATATAAGAGCTTTTGTACCTCTATTATAGCATTCCAATGAATAAGATTTTAAAAACCAAAAACTTTATAACTACAACAGTAAAATCTTGGCAACTGCTGAAGAGCAATTGTCAAGAGTCAGAAGCAAAATATCAGTAATAAATTTTAAGAACTGTTTTGGAAAAAAAGTCTATGAAAGCTTTGATATGACTATGTGATGATGGTTTGTAAGAAAGAACTTTCTTACCTCCTTTAAAATCTTGCTTGAGACCACTTTGACATTAGGAGGAGAAATATTTTAACTCCTCCATCACTAATGCAAACATTACATGTTTAGCAAATTGCATTTCTAGTTTCTGGTCCTGATAAAGAAAGACAGCAACATATCAGTTGACAGACTTCCCACAGATATTGCTAAGAAATGAATCAGGGCAAGGTCACGTGCAACACTGACAATTAAAAACTATACTGGATCACGGTGTAATTTTGCAGACATCATTCACTCCTCTCCATCTTCTATACTTAGTTTATTATCAGTTGATTTCATACTTCCATCATCATCTCCCTCTCTTCTCTCATTCTTTCTTTTCCTATTTCTCATTATGAATAATTTTTGCATATTCTTTTTTTGTGTATATATTCTTTTTTCTGTTAACTAAGTCTATGGGTATACGTAATGATCACATTCATCATAGGGAATTTGTGCTTGTACATGATACATCCTCATTCTTTTTTTTTCCTGATCCCCCTAGCCTCCCTTCCATCCCTCTTCCCCTCCTTATTTACAAGAGCTTTGTTTCATTTTTTCCTTCTCTTGCCGTTTTTGCTTTTCCCTTCCTTTCTTTTTCCCTCCCCCTTCCCTAATCCTCCTTCCCATTGGAGCATCTTATTCCTATTTCACAATATCTATTATACATTTTGGTCCTTATTTACACTTTTGGTTTCTCACACCAGAAAATCAGTGAAGTACTTATATGTGTCTGATTTATTTCACTTAAGAATATGATCTCAGGCTAGGAAAATAGCTCAATGGCACAGCACCTGCCTGGCAAGTGCAAGGTCCTGAGTTCAATTTCTGGTACCAAAAAAGGTATGATCTCAAGGTGCATCCATTTATCTAGAAATGTCTCAAGTTTATCCTTCTTTATGGCTGAGTAGTACTGCATTATATTAAAAAATATTCTATATCCATTCACCAGCTGATGGGTATTTGGGCTGTTTCCAAAATTTAGCTATTATAAATTGTGTCCCTATAAATATTTGTCTGCATATATCACTGTGGTATGATGTTTTTACTTCATCCTTTAACTTTGGGTGTCAGGTATTTTGTCTCAGCAACAAAAGAAAAGTAACTAAGACATCAATCTTCCAGTAGAATTAGTGTTTCTGTTTCTGTCTCTATTTGATCTATTGAAATTTTAGTTTATTGTATGGAGAGAGATATAGGTCTAGTTTTAATCTTCAGCATGTGGAAAGCCAGCTTTTCCAGCACCATTTATTAAAGAGGCTATCTTTCTTCTCATGAAGGTGTTTGGCTCTTTTGTCAAAGAATAACTGACTGTGTTTTGAGATGTTGCTTCATCTTTTAATCTGTTCCATTGATCCTCAGGTCTATTTTTTTGTCAGTACCATGTTGATTTTATCTCAGTAGCTTTATAATACAGTTTTAAGTGTTGTGGTATCCTTGAGTAGTCTTTGTTCCCAGAATTTTCTTTGCTATTCTAGGTCTCTTCTGGTTCCAAATGAAGTTTAGGATTGTTTTCTATAATTCTGTGATATGCTTTTGGAAATTTAATCAAGATTTATAAAAATTTTGATAGTATGGCCATTCACACTATATTGATTCTTCCTACCCAAGAATAAGGGATATCTTTCCATTATGAGCTTGACTTAGGTCAATAGTTTTTATATATTAAGCTGAGGATCTCTGCAGGTATATGGCAAAGTTTTACAGGTACAGGATAAAACAAGAAAATAACAGCAACATTGTCATTCTTTAATAGCATCAAGTTTATTCATCTTAATATTCTATACTTCACTCTGGGAATATGTCATTCTATGAATATAATGTTAAAATTCCAGTTCTTTGTGAATAAATATGACATGATAATTTACTCTTTATTTTTTGTTATGCATTCTTAAAAATATCCTCCTTTACCATAATAAAAAGTTGACAATTACATTTTAATCCTCAAGAATTTTTTAGAAACCTTATATATGAAATCCAAAATTCTGTAAAATAGTATATATAGTTGATCTCCCCTTGAGTCTGGTGACTTCCACGGTCACCAATTGTTAAAGCTGTAGGACATTCTGCCTCAATCCTGGGACCAGGTCAGTCTTCCTCAAGAATATTCAATATCCTTTGTTCCATTGGAGGAGTACCCCAATTCCTGCAGCAGCCTCTAGTCAAGCAAAAGGCCTCATTTTACTACTCTTTCAGCTCCAGGATTTTGATCATGTTCAACTTTAAAATTAACCCTAACTCATTTTCTCTGTGTCTCTGTCTCTCTCTGTCTCTGTCTCTGTCTGTCTCTCTCTCTCTCTCTGAACTTTAAAGACACATAGAACTATTCCAATAAGTAGTTTCTTGATCTAGTTGCCTTCTAGAACCAAATTCCGTGATTCATTTTTCTTGGTGAGTCAGCCAATTTTCAAAAAGATTAATACAAATTTAACTATGAAAGGCAAAGCCATTGCTTTAATCTTAAAAGGTATCTAGAAAGCCTAGACTTTTGTTTACCATGTAAGTTTCAGTATTACAAAATCAGTAGGATTTCACAAACTCTCTGATGAGTCAGGAATGTCAATGAAATTTTGTTAATGTTTTAAGAATATATATATATACATATATATATATACATATATATGTGCATGTATATTTGCTAAGATTTTTAAGACTATATTATAGATGTGTATATGTATATATGAAAATAATGGTATCTAATTACTCTTCTCAGTAATTTAAACTCTTCTCACTGCTTCCCATTGTGAGAAGGTATTAATACCCATATTTATGTTAAAGGCAATGGAACTAAATTTTCAAGACACAGTGATATAAAAGAACCTTTATAAAGCGTGTAGCATCTCCTTATTCCAAATCTTACATTCAGTTTATACAAACACTCACTTAACATACAACTTTTTGACAAGGCATCAAATAGCTTAAAATTGTTGGAAATGTATGCATTTATAACGTTTGAACAAACAGTCTACTAGGAAAAAAATTTCTCCTGAAGAGTCACTGTATCTGTTATCTGTGTACATATATGGCACTGAGGTAGCTGGTACATAGGAAAAACAGCTCTAAACTTGGAGTCTGAAAAAATCCAAAAAATGAGGCATACACAGACTCATGCTCTGTGGCAACGTGAGTGCGGCAATTTATCTGTCTCTTTGAGTTTCAATTTCTTCGTCTGTAAACAGGAGGAAAATTAAATAGCCTTCAAAGTTATTTGAGGATTAAGTGAGAAAATGTCTATGAAGAAATCTTTGTAATATTATTGCAGTACCACAGGGAAGTCGTAAGTTGAACAAGGTTTCATTAAATTTGTGCTCAAAAATTGGAATTATAAGCCGAAAAAGAAAAAGCAAGCTGCCTGTAGTCAAAATACCTACTTTTCAAAAAGGAAAAGAAAGTACCTTGCATACATTCAAAACTTGCAACCAATGGTAATACTTCAAGTGGCGTGAAAATATTTTTATTTGTAAGTTTCAATTCACCGCTAATAAAAAATATTACTCTATTTCTTATTCCACACAGTCTGACTGGCAGGTTCAATTTTCTCTTGAGCTAATACAAAATGAACAACTCAGCAAATAATTGAGCACTGTGTCATAACATAAAATTAAAGAGATTTATGGAGAACAGTTTTAAAAATAATTATATGTGCTTCTTACAAAAAGTCTTCTTGGCAGGAACCATTCCAGTATTTTAATGAGGTCAAAAGTCAATCTGCAGCAGGGGAGGAGTGGTAAGAGGTGAGGAAGTGTAAAAGGCAATTAGAGGCTAAATGTAGAAAGGCATGCTGGAATCTAAAAGGCCACAGAGACAAGAAGAAAGGGAGGAAAGGGTAGAGGTTCTTAGGCTCCGAGTGAGCACGGAAATGGGAGCGGAGATACTGCTGGAACCGGAGGCCAGATTGCTGAGGTTTGGGACACAAAGGAGAGGCAAGGAAATGGTAAGGACAAACGCCTCGCCAGCAAGTCTGTGCACAGACATATTTTTCCCCTTTCCTCGCTGACCACATGAAGGGAACTACTTTTCACAGTGCATGATTTGCTGAAACCAAAAATGTCCTTTAGATGCTAACTTAAGTGAACATTTTCTAATCTATAGCTTACAGCGAAGTATTTGACATCTTCATGTCCCTGCCTTTCTTGCACTATTCTGTTTTAATCTCCTTGAAACTTACCTTTTCCTAAGGCTGTCCCTCGGTCATCAGCATAGACCGGGATACAGTGTGATGACAATGACACATTGGCATAACCCAATGCAAGTGTGTGCTTCACTCACACTGCCAATCCAGGACAGGCAGGTTGGAGGGGCTTGGATGTTGGTAGTCACAAAGAGAAACGGGTAGGAAGAGTCCTTCTCAACACATTTCCTAATCATCAAAGCAAGAAGGGAACCAGCTGGCTCATGTTTCGCTTCTTACTGCTCCTGTCAAAACCGGGTGTGGTGCTGCACGCCTACGATCCCAGCACTTGACCGGCTGTGGCAAGATGTTCCAAATTCAAGTCCCACTGGGCAATTTAGTGAAACCTTGTACCAAAATTAAAAGGGCTATGGAAGTAGCTTAGGGTGAAAGCCCTGAGTTCAATCCCCAGCACTAACCACACAGAAACATCTTCCAAGAAGTAATACACATCACAAATCACTTCTGCTCACAGTTCATTGCCCAAAGCCAGTAGTACAGACACAACTTTAAGGGACCAGAGAAATGAAATCCTACCCTATGCCCAGAAGCAAAAAGACAGAAATGTTAGTCAACAGCTGCTGCGATTACACCTTCTCCCTCCACTGCAGTATTTCATAAAATTCAATTCTTAACCTCATCTTTCCGTTGTATACATTCCTTCCTGAGCAAACTCATTCACTACACTTATGACAATGACCACCAGAATCCACCTATTGCACAAACCTCTCTCATAAACTCCAGGCCCATATATCTCTACTCAGATATCTCCAAATCATCTCTAACGTTACATGGCTAAATATAAACTAATCACCACTCCCACTCCAACCCCATCCTCTAATCTGTTTGCTGTCTTTTTCTTCCTATTGAACTATTACTTTCTTTAGATCAGAGCTGTATTCTATTTATGTTTGTATGCCGGGTACCAAACAAAATACCTTTCATCTAAGAATCACACAAGAAAATATTTGTTAAGTGAGTTACTGAATGATGAAGGCTATGTCTATGGTATTTGAATATATTTTTTCAGCCTTGGTTTATATGTATTCTAAAGCCACAAAGAGATTGTGCAAACCTTAAAGTTCAGCATCTTAAGAGAGTGCCTGCAGTTCAGAGATTAACTTAAAAGTCAAGATTCCAGGAAAGAGAAAACCAGGGAACAAATACATAAGGGTTGATCAATATGTCATGAGTATTTTAAATTTTTTTTAATTTATGACAGTAAAGACACATTGCCATTAATCCCCTTCAAAATACTCCCCTTGCTTCAGAGTTCTCCCATCATTTCTGCCACTTTCTGAAGCAGTTCTGGAAGTGCTCTTTCGTGAGTGTCTTTACACAGTATAATAAAAAACGCAGCAAATGCTGCTGCTGAGCATCATTCAACAGAATGGTAGAGTTGTAAAAACACCATGGAGTGTCCTTACCCACCTTAGTCAGCAGATCTGGCACCATGTGACTTCTGGATCTTTCCCAGAGTCAAAATAGCCATGAAAGATAAACAACTTCAAATGATTTAAGTATCAAGGCAGCCACAACAGTGCAACAAAAAACACAGTATTTTTGAAATTGCTGCTGGAATAAAGATATCTATTCCTGGATAACCAAAACTCCCCCCCTAGCTTAGCAGCTTAAGATAGTAACTGTTTACTGCCTGGTTCCTGTGGGTCAGGAGCTTGATCACGTGGCTCAGGCTCAGGCATTACCATTGAGACATCAGCTGGGGCTGCAGTCTTCTCGCAGACCAACTGAGGCAGAGGGTTTGTTTCTGGGGTGTGTCTCATGTACCTGTTGTCAGGACGCTTGTTTTTGGCATATGGAGAGAGCACAAGGTTCTCTGCGTCGGGTTGCTTGACTGTCCTCAAGCTATAACTTAACGACAGTTGGTTTCCCCCAGAGCAAGAGAAAAAGGCAAAGCCACAGGACTTTTATGACCCATTTCTCAGAAGATATTGCATCACATTTGTTTCTATTTCCTTCTTGTCCAAATTTTCTGCTTTCACTTTTGCAGAAAGGGTTCACTAAGTGAAATGCCATAATTCTGTTTTTAATCAGTCTATTCTATCACTATTTTTAACTTGTACTAAACCTCACTGATTTTTTAAATGAAAATATAAACGTAATTGTTTTCAAAGGATCAAAATATAGACATATTTGCACTAAAGCTTTTAAAAATTTAATTTTTATTAGTACATTTGCTGTACATGAGTACATTCATTATGGAATGTTGGTATGTGTCCATAACACATCTTAATTCTTTTTACTTCCCCTTCCTCCCACCCCTTCTCTTCATCTTTTATTACCACTCAACTTGCAGTAAAATTGTGAATTAAAATGAATGCTAAAAAAAAAAAGAATCAAATTATCATTCAAATGCAGTCATGTACCATATAATAAAATTTGGGTCAAGGACCGACTACATGCACAGTGGTGGTCTCATAACATTTCAATGGCACTGAAATATTTTTCATTGCCTAGTGATGATGCAGCCCTTGTTACTTCACAGTGCAACACTACTCACATGTTTGTAGGAATTTGGGGGTAAACAGACCTACCATGACACTGCTGCTCAGATAATAGACAACACCAATGACATACAGTCTGTCATATTCCATAATGATAACGAGTGGCTTTGTCACTGGTTCATGTCTTTTCTGTTCCATACTTTCCACCATTATGTTAGGGTGCACTTCTATTTATAAAAAATGCTATAATAAAATAATTTGCCACATTGTATCAGCAGCGGCTTCACACCTCTTGTGTTTACCATGTCTCTAGATTGTAGCAAGGGGCACAGCAAGTCACCCAGGTAGTTTGTCTGAATATACACTGTGATGTTTACATAGTGACACAGCATCTAATGACAAGTCTTTAAGAATATACCACTATCACTGAGATATGACTGTAGGCTATTTCTCTCTTAAAATATTCAAAACCATTTCTAAAACTTAAAAGGCAAAAGTATTAATGGGATCCACTTTAAATCATTATTATTTAAAGTGAGTATTGTTTTTTAATTTTAATATCATTATATTAATACTTTAGGAAAATAAAATCACTCATAATCCAAATAATTGACACCCAAATAGTTATCCATGTTCTACCACAGTTATTGGATAATGCAACTAAATATACATACATACAAATTTAAGAACAAAATAAACTATTTAACATTGCAAAACATGTATTACCACCCATATGAAAACACAGAGAATATATTACTATGCATGAGCACTTAGGTACACACATGTAACTGTATGTTTAAGTGTGCAAGATAGATAATCATACTACTAATTCTCTGAGAGTTCAAAAAGAATAGTTTGTGCTGCCATTACTTGTCTGTTCATTTTTTACGCTTTGATTTTGTAACTTGAGCAACTACTTCTAAGATAACGATGTGTAATACACTAACATGTTGATTTCCTACTTTTTTTTATTTAAAGAGAAGCAAAAGCATGTAAAGGGTAGAGGTAATACAGAATTCCAAAAAAAAAAAAAGATAAACAATAATAAATCACTACTTAATAAATTACATATTGTCCTCTTAGAAATTGTTGTTTAAGTTACAAAATAAGAGCATACAAAGTAGATAGTCAAACAGTGAGAATGTAAACAGCTACGCATGCATGAATTGCTGTATGTATTTCTATCCTTTCTGTATTAGAGGGAAAAACAAACCTTAGCAAGACAAAACAAAACAAATTCCTATAAAAAACATGAAACCAAAAAGTTATATAAAACCACAGTACAAGGTGATCTACAATGATTACTGTGTTGTTTCTTATTAACTTCAATAGAATGTCTATATCTTCAAGCATAATTGAATATAGCAGTATGATTGAGTATAGCAGTAAATAACAATATTAGTAAAATAAAACATTGTAGACAGTATAAAACTTCAAACGCAGGTAATAATCAAACCAGAGTGTACATTCTAGTGGATCTTGTCATCTTCAGTGCAGTTGCCTATACTCTCAGACTTGATATTATCAATCACAACACCTTTGAATAAAATCTATCAATAAAAAACAGTGATCCAACAAACCAGATTTGATTATGATCACTCATAGTAAAACAGTGTAGGTTTTACAGAGCTTTAGATTAAGTTAATAGGAAATTAAAGATGATTATCATACTATATCCTGTTATTTTGGGGATTACTGTCTGTGCCCTCAAATCTAGTACAGGTAGAATGACTGGAACAGAATATAATACATCTAAGCAGAGCAGTGTGAATAATGTGGGTTTTAAATCCTGGTGCACTATTAACAATATAGTGTATCAAGGCCATCTATGTTAGAGTTTCTAGTTATCCTTCTCTGCCTCATTTCTGCTATGCTGTTTTTCTGCCTTTGTTTGTCTAGTTTTCTCCTTCATTCTACTTCTTTTCCCTCTCATTGAGGCCTTTCTGCCACTGTTCCTAAAATCCTGGTATTTTTTTCTCTCTCTCTAGAATGTCCTTCAGTATTCTCTGTAGGGTTGGATTGGTGGTCACAAACTCCCCTAGTTCTTCTTTGTCATGGAAGCATCTTGTTTCTCCATCAACTTCTAGTGACAGTTCTGCAGGGTAAATCAATCTGGGCTGGAAGTTATTTTCTTTCAGGGCTTGGAATACTTGACCCCAACCTTTTCTTGATCTGATGGTCTATGTCGAGAAGTCAGCTGTGATCCTGATGGGCTTACCTTTATAGGTAATCTGTTTCTTTTCTCTGACAGCTTTTAATATTCTGTTTTTATATTGAATTTCTGGCATCTTGATTATTATATGTCTGGGTGTAGCTCTGTTTTGGTTGTAGGTGGCTGGAGTTCTGTATGCCTCACACAACCGAATGTCATTTTCTTTTCCCATGCTTGGGAAGTTTTCCTTAATTATTTCTGTGAAAAGCCTTTGTAATCCACCTGTACGTATTCCTGCTTCTTTGTTCACGTTTCTTATTCTTAAATTGTAGATTCTCTTGTCATCTTCTAGCCTTTGTATTGTTACTGCCTGTTTCCTTGTTGTTTTTAAGAGATCTTTCCTTTCATGATCACACATTGCAAACTTGTCTTCAAGATTTGATAGTCTATCCTTAGTTTCTTTTAAGGAGTTTTGCCAGCTTTCAATGGAGTTTTTAATTTCCTGGTAGTCTCTTTGAATCTGCTTCATGTATTCTATATTTTCTTTATATTCTTTGTCAAATGTTTCTCTCCTTTTTTTGTGTTCCTCCCTTCTTCTGTCTGTATCATCCTGAGAGATGCTTCCTTAGAGCATTTCATTACTCTACTCATATCCTTCTTTACCTGATTTAATATTTCAGTTTTGAGCTCTTCTACAAGGTCCCAAAGATATCTCTTAATGTCCAATGAAGCCATGTCTGATGTTGTATGTTTGCCGCCCTCAGCCTCCCTTATTTTTCCCTCTCCTGGATCAGTGCTCTCAGGGTTCTGGGCTGGGGGCCTCCCCCTGCCTCTCTCTCCTGTCATGGTCCTGGCTTCCTCCACATAGGTTACAGTGTAGGTCCCATCCCCCTTCCCTGTTGGCCACGTTTCCTCTGAAGCATGCTGGCAAGGGAACTCCACCCTCTCCTGACTGCTCTTGTCACTGAGGTGTAAACAGCGGCTGCATATTCCTGCCCCTCCCCACTGGGCCAGCCAAACTTCAGGGCCTTCACCTGGTTCGAGAGTGCTAGGCACAGGAAATCTATTTGGGACAGCTCATTGGGTCCTGGCCAGGGGCGCAGCCCAGTCCAAGCAAATCCCACGAATCTGCTCTGGGGAGGGAGAAACCAACTGAAGTCATTGCCACTCCCAGTTCAGGCTCCTCCTGCCCAATTCCAACATGTTCCCCATTTGGTCCCACCCTTCCCATGGGGAGTCTCATTCTGAGCACTGACCATGGATCAATGGAGGTCCCATCACCAGCTCCGCTCTCCACTCTCCCTGGGGCTCGCCAACCCCCAACCTCAGCGCTGCTGTGGTTCCTGTGAGTGGCAGCAGGAATGAGTTTGGGTGGCTCTGCCTGCTGGCGCAGATTCAGGTTGGCGCAAACTTGGCTCAAACGAAAACACTGTGTCTCGTAATTTTTAGTTGTTTCAGTTGTAGTCCCAAAGTATTTGATGAGATTTTTTACATTTTAATTTCTTCCTGTGTCAAGAGGATCCATCTTCCTCTGTCTGGGTCTCTCCTGGGTGTTTTATTCTGGTGTATGAGTTGTTTCTCCTGGGAGGCTTTGTATTCTGTTGCTCACTGATCAGCCATCTTGTCTTCTCCTCCCCTACTGTTTTTTTAACCTCTGTATTATTTCTATCCTTTTTTTTGGGGGGTTGCTTTCTAAAAATATAAAAAAAATTTTTAAAAAGACCATGCATTGGACACAAAATATCCCATGAGGCACCATCAACTGCATTCATTCATGCTGATCAGAAGTGTTGGCAAGTTATTTGGTCTTTCCTGTCACTTGCATGTCTCTTCTGCTCACATTCTCTCATGCTTTGAGACTGTGTCCTTCTCCACTACCACAACACACAACCTTCACAAATGTAGCTGCATTTTGTTCCAATGAACTAGGGAAAGAGACCTTGGGAAGTTTTCCCTAGGGTCTGAAAAATGAGTCATGAATCAATGTGAGATAACTAAATTTCACTGTGGGCACTTTTTTCTCTCCTCTCCTGCCATGGGAGAGGGATAAGAAGGAAGATAAGTGCTCTGTTTTGTTTCAGTAGTAGCCCTGTACCTCATTGCAGGCTGCTAGATAAAAACCACACTCTTACTTAAGCCCAGTAAGTAACTGGAGCTTTGGAACACGAGATCTTCAGGACAGGTAGAGACTGTTCCCCTCAGGTAGGGCTAAAAGCAATGTGATTAACATCTATTATTGGGAACATTAGAATTGTTGGGAACAAAAGGCAGGCAAAAGCCTTGCAGTGACTTGTCTCTTTCAGTATATTAAAGTTTCTACTTCATTCCAATGGAAAGACACAAAGGAAGATCTAGCCTAAGAAAGCAAATCAACTGTAGTTTTGGCAAGCTATTTTCTATTTAAAGATCTTTCAATTTTATTTTTGATATCACTGCCCTATTTAATCTTAGTTTCCTTTAGTCACTAGAATTGAGTTAACTTATGTAAATATGGCATACCTTCTATTAGTTGTCATTCCAGAGAAATTTTCTATAGTTTCATATCTATCCTGACAATGAATATAATCATGTAGAATGATCATAACACTTACAATCTAAAATTAAGCACTTTGGGGGGAAAAGGGTGGTGTGTTTCCTTTCTTTCTTTCTTTTTTTATTTTTAATAATCACAGCACTCCACAGTTAGTTTCACAGAGGGCTTAGTCCTTCATTGGGCATATGATAAAATGGATCCCAGATGCAGTTTTTATTTCTCTAAATGTCCCTGAAAATGAATATATGCCTTTATTTGAGAACAAAATTCAGTTGTAAAGAAATGGAAAATGCAATCTGAGATCAATAGCCTATTAGAGTGCCAGCAAGAGGGGTAATTTCAGCTCAGTTTAATCTACTGAAACGTGTGGTGACATTATTTATTCGCTTGCTCATTCCTACATGTGAAGTGACATACATTTAGCTTAATTTTATTGAAATATAAAAGTTAGAATTGAGTTGTATTCAGAAATATAATGGAAAATTCAAAATTGACAAGCTAACAACCTGAGGGAGAAAAAAACTCAATATGAAACATAGATTCTCCTTGAAAGTAAAGTTAGAATGTTAATACACAATATTCTCATTTAAATAATCATTTCATTTTTTAAAAGCTGATTGGTAAGAAAACAGAAGTGGACTAGGTCTTTGAACTAGAAACTAAATTTAAAGATGCACATTTCGATTTCTTAGATTCGGGGTTGTGTTGTTGCCACCCTTGTTTTTGGTTTCTTGTTTTGATGCAGGAGTTTGTCATTCAAAAAACAATCTTCCACAAAAAAATAAATAAAAACATTAGCTGGACCACTAGTCTTTCAGTCCTAACAAAACATGAAATTTTCTTGATGTTCCTTTCAGCTCTCTGCTTTGTGACTCAAAGACACCAGGACACTTGCTGGGCAGCTTTCCACAGCAGAGGACAGATGAATCTCCTGCATGGGTATCAGCAAGGGGCACAGCCAAAGCTCAGATTCCCAGCCTGGCGCATGCCCTGTTGCTCCTTGAATGGTGCCTTCTGGTAGAACCAAGAAAGATGCACTTTGAAAAAATGTGCACCCACACATTGCAAACTACACACTACCACCCATAGGGAACCATCGAGAACATATTGCTAGCCCTACAGCAAGTGATTCTTAACACTGAATTTTGAGAATTACTGTGGATTAGTAAATCTTAGCTACAATCCCAAGTGCTTCCTACCTCCTGGTCTGGGCAGGGCATGGTATCACTAGTACAAGGCTATGTAGAATTTCTTGAGACTCTTGATGCCATTGTAAATGAGATTATCTTCTGGAGTCCTTTTGTGGGTAGTTTATTTGTGTCCAGAAATACAATCAGCCCTTAGTTTTTGTGCATTTCACATCCATGTAGTCAACCACAGACTGAAAGTATGTTTTGTAAAACTCATATTGGTACTGAACATGGGTAGACCATAAACCAACACCATGTAACAATAATTTATATAACATCACATAACATTGTATAAGATATCATAAGTAATCTAGAGATGCTTAAGAGTACATAATAGAATGTCTGTATACTTTTGTGTTTATTCCCTGGTCTCATTTTTCAAACACAGTATGCATATTCTGATACCAGAACTTTGGCATTTGCTCTTCCTTCTCTAGACAACTGAACTCTTAGGACCCCTGACATTGCTAAGTTGAAAAGATGAGGAAGTACCAACAAGAGCATGACAGGGCAGCCAGGTAGATAAGAGGGGAAAAAGAGAAGCAATAATGGGGTGAGATGCCAGTGATGCCTCAGGGGAGAGGAGGATGCAGACTTAGCCGTTGTACCTTCACAAGAACAGTACCACTGGAATGACCGGAGCGAAAGCACACTCTACAGAGTTTTAAAAGCACTGGAAGAAAGATGGTGCAGGGAAATGGAACCAAAGGAATTGTGTTCAAAAGAAACTGGTGCTTTCAATGGGAAGAGATAACACCAGGTGCTCTTAATGATGGAATAATCAGTAGCAGGGAAAAAATCAATAGCTGTGACAGAGGTAAGAACTGATGCAGTCGGCAAGAATGGTGCCCTGGTAGAAGAGCTGCCCTTGTATGGGAGATAAGACAGCTAACTCCTCAATACTTATAGAAGTGAACAGAATCTATGATCACCTGAGAGTGTAGGTAATTAGATGCAGTGATTAAGTTTGTGGAAGTTCTCTTCACAGTGTGTGGGCTTTCTTACCGAAAAATAAAGCCAGCTCAGCTGAGAGTGAGGACTGAGAGAGGAAGCAAGGAAGGCAGTAAATTCCCTTAGCAAATTCTCAAATTTACCCTGCTCCTAAAATGCACACAAGAAAAATCTATCTTCATCATATAATTAATTTAATATTTTCTATAATACTTCACCTCATTTGTAGGAAATAAAAATACTCGATCAACTCAAACTTTGGCTCCCTGTCAAACCCCCCTCCATGATTTATGATACCTAAAACAAACCTCCCTGCCTACCCCATTTGAGCAGAGGGACAGCTTATAGAATCAAGGGTTACCTCTTCCATGGAGCCTGTTATCCTGGAGCTGGCCTTCTCTTTGAGGTGGCTGATGGAAACCTTGGGGAGGGAAAATTCTTCGACTGAGAAAAATGTTCGTGTTACCTGAAGCTACAAGGTGTTACCTTTGCCCAGCTTTCACTGTCCATATCCTCATGAAAACTAGAGGTGACTCTCAGACGCATCTGCAGAAAACCTCTTCGGTCCTTTCTCCAACAAGGCCCCTTCCAAACACAACTGGACAGGTCAGCAGGAATGGTGCCTCCCACTCTTCTTTCTAACCACCTTTACCCACTTTTGTCACGCTATTGCCACCCATGCTGACACACAGCCACCCTAAGGGACAGCCTCGCTTCAATATTCCAAACGCTACTCAACTTTTGACTTTCTTGCAACTCTGTCATGCTAGAGACGAGAAGTTGGAAATCTGTGTCTGACTGTTTCTGTCCCACACATTGAGGGACCAGAAGGGGCAGGCTGCTGGGCTGACCTTCTGGCAGGGTCCTCCGGGGTACCACGGCCTGCTTCTTTTCTTTCAGGTACTAACTATTCTGCCTGAATGGGAAAAGAGATGGCTTTGTTTATCACAAAAGGAAATGTGTAATTTGAATACTCTTGGCATGATGCTAAATGACAAAATCTTCAGGTCAATGAGGAACAAAGGATTACTTAAGATTAAAATAGTTTACCAGTCCTAAGGTATTACATCTTCCACAGGAATGAACATAAACATTGGTGTTTTCTACTTGCTTTGTGTAATTTGGAGGTGAGATAAAAAAAGACCTCACTTTCCACAATAGTATGGCACTAAAAGCATGACTTTCAGTATTTCATTCTATGATTATTTTAATTATTCATGTTTTGTTGGTATTGCTGTCTTTTTTAATTCTGCACTGAGGTAATTACAAAGAGCACAACTTCTAAAAATCAAGTCAGTCAACAAACATGCTTTATTGCTATCTAAACTATAAACCCAAACTATTATATCAACTGATTATGGGGGCTATTAATGCATTCCCTTTTAAAGGTCACTTCTTTAAATTGAAGGGCTTCTATCAAACTGGCAGTGCCTGTGTTTTGCTTAACCTATAACAACCTGTTTTCCTCTAGGGAGAACAAAACCTCATTAATACACATAGGTTTAACAGTCAGTGCTATAAGGTTTCCAAAGCTTATTAGCACTTCCACACTCCAACCTTACTAAGAATTTTCCTTGTCAAATAATCCACAGAAAACATTATATAAAAGTTTAGCTTCACCAAAGAGTACTGCATATTAACTTTATACCTAATGGACCAAAAATCTCCACTTTTTTGATTGTTCTCATTTGATGTTTAGTAGATTAATTTCTTAATCATGCAATTGTTTATGAAGGACAAGGTCAGTGCATTGGAGCAAAGTGTTTTCTTTTAACTTGTCTATATAGATGTTTTTGAACTAAACTACAAACACATTGGAGGTTAGATAAAATGGTAAGATAGTGATAGTAATGTTTTTTATAACAGACACACAAGTTTTAATTTCTAGGAAATAGCTAATGATATTGAGTCCATTCCAACCCAAAATTTTACAATTTAATTGCAGTTTTACCTTGTACTATATTAATTAGAATTTTTCTATTAATATTATATGTTTTACTTTGCTTCATATTAATACAGACTTTGGAAGACATTTACCAATCTAGTAAATTGATACTAAACGACTGACAACTAAAACTGTTTCTAGTTATTAGGTTCCCATTTTCTTCCAAATATTCTAGGGAACATTAAAAATAATTGTTTCTTACCTTCTAGTTTTCTGGAACCAGACATCTCTATTCAATGAAAGTATATCTGTACCAACTTGGAGTCTATTTAATTTCAGCAAATTTAGTAAACCCCTACTAAATGCAAGTACTACTACACTAAATGATGAAGGGCATATGTGATTAATTTTTTAAAATTTCCTTTCAGTTCTCAAGAAGTTTATAGCCAAGAATCAGAGAAGTAAATACATATTTAATGGCTAAATAATAATCAAATAGATTTCAGTTTGTGTGACTTAGTCATCCTAATATAAATAATAAAATAGATATTTAAAAAATTTAAGCTGTATTTAAAAGTTGCCTTATGTAAAAGCCCTAGTGTATAAACACATAAAAACAGACATGCTGTATTAGTCAGATTTTCATTGCTGTAACCAAGCTACCCAACATAAACAACCCAAAGGAGGAAGATTGACTCACAGTTTCAGAGGTTTCAGTCCATGGTCAGCTGACTCCAAGGTTTGAAGGTCACAGCAGAATGGCATGATGGGACATGATGGGACAGAATGGCATGATGGGACAAAACTGCTTACTTAAGGGCATCCAGGAAGCAGAGTGGGAATAAGGAAGAGTCAGAAGTGGTGGAGAGGGGGAAGAGAGACAAGAGGGCTAGAAACAGTATATAACCTTCAAAGGCTCACCTCTAGTGACTTATCCTCCAACTGGCCCCACTGCTAATAGCCCATTCAGCCATGAACTCGTCAATAATTTAATCCATGACATTATCAACCTTCATGAGTACAGTCACCTCTCTAGTGCCACTTATGAATATTGCTACCTTGGGGATCAAGCCTTCAACACAGCCTTTGGGACACACCTCGTATTTAAACCATAATATATGCTTTGGTGAAGCACCTGCCTCAGGATACTGTAGAGGCAACTCGAAAGCCACCAGGGCAAGAAGCATGGGCTTTAGAGTTAGAGAACCTTAGGTTTGAATCAAAGTCTACTCCTCTCTACTTATACGGCCTAGTGCAAGCTGCTTAACTGTCCTGTTTCAATGTCCCTATATGCAAAATAGGGACAATCATACCTAGATTGCTCTATGGACAGTTTTTGGTAGTGTCTGATGTATGGTGGATACTCAATTGCACATGCCTTGAAGGAATCATAAAGGAGGAAAAGTTGAAGGCTACATGCAGAGGAAGTATGAAGTATTCCAAAGAGGCAGTTATGCTCAAGGTCTCAGAGACAACTAGACCAGAAATGTAGGCTGCTCTTATCTTGAATTTTTCATTATAGTTATCACTAAACACTCAGGCATAATTTGGACAAAATAGCCTAGTTTTCACTACAGACATACTTCAAACAAACACTCAAATTAGCTTCTTTAGGTGAGGGACTGTTTTACTTAACCCTGTATTCTCAGTAACTCAAAGTACATCCCAAGGGGTGCACTGCACAGAGGAGGTGCTGAGTGAACGAACTGACGAGTAAAAGTGTCATATTTACACAAAAAGGCAAACTAATTTTTTGTACTCTTTATGCATGACCACAATTATTTTACCCTGTAATCAAGGAAAAATGTATTTATTATATTCAGAACACAACCAAGAGTTATTCATCACTTCTGAAAATAGGCCATTTTCAATCGTTTCTCAAGATATCTAACCAAAGGTGCAACAGATTACTTATCTGCATTATTAGCTATTTTATTCAACATGCCTCTAGTATACATGCATATCAATATTTTTAGATGCATTATCTTTTAGATGCATATCATTGCGTCTTTTAGTGCAGTTTGGCTAATGTATTTACATACTGCAATATACTTGTTATATATAATTTATTTTTATTTCTTTTTATATTGCAATTAGAGTATTATATTCATCTTTCTAAAATTGTGCGTGTAAGTAGATTAAATTATCTATGACTTCTGTGTTAACAGTAAAGAAGGAAGAGGTAATACACATTATATAAACGAGACTTGGGGTTGTGCTGTATTTGGGGGTATATCATTAGCATTGATCTTCACTTTAGCATTCATTTCATGTGGTCTTTGAAAATTACTTCAAAGATCCAAGATGAACAATTGAGATGTAGCATGATAGAGAGCCTCTCTGAGAAAAACAATTCAAATGCTGGAATATAACACCATGGAGAGGACCAGACAAAAGGAGAGGAATTCTCGTGATCCAGGAAGAAACTGAGGAAAAAGAAAAAAAAAAGTTAAAAAAAAAAAAGAGGAAGAAATGTGGATGGAGGGCTGGAGCTGGGCAAGCTCCTGTTGCTGTGCTGGGCATGTCTTGGAGTCCGGCGACTCATGATCAAGCTGGGGTCATGGCCCTGCCAAGAGCGGATAGGGGGGAGTTGCTGAGCTCAAGACCCTTGGTGGGAGGAGGTACTGCAACAGGGAGTAGAGATGTCAAGTGGAGCTGCACAGACTTTGGTGAGTGCTGGGAACTGGATTCTCCAGAGTAAGATTACCGACAGGACGACATATTGGATTTGGGCTAGTCAGGCTTGAATCAACGGCTGAGGAGGCTTCAGGCAGCAGCTCCTGGCCCAAAGTGGATTGGTTGGATCTGCTTGGGCTGGGCCATGCCCCCAGTTGGGAGCCAATAGCCAGGGACAAGGCTGTTCCGAACCTATGACATCAGCAGGGCACAGTCTAACATGCTGAAGTCACTCACTGGTTGAGAGGCGAGGGGCCGGCCCACACCACTACCTCTGTGTGCACCTCACAGATCAACAGCAGACAGGGGAGGGCAGCACTGCTCTAGCCAGTAAGCTGCAGAGGGACTTAAGGCAGTACATAAAGGTCCAGACACCTCCACCATTCACCTGTCTGAGGGAAACCAGAGGCATGACAAGACAGAGAAACAGCAAAAGGCCTTCAACCACCGACCCAGGGAAAACAAGCCAGGAGGGGTGAGTACAGAGGAGATTGAGGGCAGTGGACATGCAGTATCAGACACGGCCTCATTGGAAATTAAGAAATAGTTTTGTGACCTCATCAACGAATTTAAATATGAAATTCTAACTCAGGTGAAGCAAGATATAAGAAGATTAATAAAAGAAATGCTGGGTACTCCTCAGGAAGACACAAATGGAAGAATGGAGGAACCCAGAGAAAGGAGAGAAGCCTTTGATGAAGACTATAAACAAAATCTAGAATACATTAAACAGATCCAAAGAGAATATCAAGAAATTAAAAATTCCATTGAAAGTGGGCAAAACTTCTTAAAAGAAACTAAAGACAGACTTTTAAAACTTGAAGATAGGCTTGCAATGTATGATTGCAAAAGGAAGGATCTCTTAAAAATAACAAGGAACCAGGAAATAATGATACAAAGACTAGAAGACAACTAGAGGATTTATAACTTAAGAATAAAAAATGTGAATGAAGAAGCAGGGACAAATACAAATGAAATAAAAAGGCTATTCACAGAAATAATTAAGGAAAACTTCCCAAGCATAGGAAGTGATGTTCAGATATATGAGGCATACAGAACTCCAGCCAGCTACAACCAAAACAGATCTACACCCAGACATATAATAGTCAGGATTCCAGAAATCCATCACAAGAACAGAATATTAAAAGTGGTCAGAGAAAAGAAACAGATTACCTATAAAGGAAAACTCATCAAAATCACAGCAGACTTCTCGATGGAAACTATCAAATCAAGAAGAGCTTGGGGCAAAATATTCTAAGCCCTGAAAGAAAATAACCTCCAACCCAGATTGATGTACCCTGCAAAACTGTCTCTCAAAATATATGGAGAGACAAGATATTTCCATGACAAAGAGGAACCAGGGGAGTTCGTGACCATCAATCCAACCCTGCAAAGAGTACTGAAGGACATTCTAGAGAGATATAAGAAAATCACCAGGATTCCAGGAACAATGGCAGAAAGGCCTCAATGAAAGGGGCAGACAGTGGAATGAAGGAGAAAAGTAAACAAACAACAATGACAGAAAAACAGCATAGCAGAGATTAGACAGAGAAGATTGGTTATACCTCTGTTTTATCTTGACTGATTTTATTTGAATCTGGTATGCTTGATAGTATCAAGTCTGAGAGTAGAGGCAATATGACAAGATTCAATAGGATACCCATTCTGGTTTGATTATTAACTGCCTTTGAAGTCCTACAATGTCTCCAATGTTGGGTTTTTATTAATAGTGCTATGTACCACTAAGTTTAATTATACTATACCTGAAAATATAGACAATTTTATTGAAAATAACAGGAGACATCATGGTGACAACCGTAGATCACCTAGTATTGTGGTTTTATATGTCCTTCTCATTTCATGTTTCTCTAGGAATTTGTATTGTTGACTTGTTTTGGTTTGTTTTTCCCTCTAATACAGAAAGGCTAGGTATGCACATAGAAACTTATACATATGTAGAACTTCTAAACAGTTTATGAGAATTGATGATAGTTATTGTAAAAAAAGAGAGGAAAGAAAAGTATTCTAAAGGATATAACTGCATGTAAGTTTGAGTGTGTAGGATTGATGAACATTTACTAAGTTTTTGTTGGATAGATGAACAGAGCTGATTGCAGTCTTGCTGTTTAAATGTCTACTTTGTATGCTTTACTTTTGTAACTTGAACAACTACTTCTAGGAGGAAAATACGTAATTGTCAACTAGTGATTTCTTACTGGTTTTTGTTTTGAAATTTTGCATTATTTCTATCCTCTTTCTGTTTCCTTTTTTTCTCTAAATTAAAAAAAAAACTTTTTTAAAGAAAATTACTTCAATCACCAAATTACTGTGAAGAAGTTGCTTAATGTTTTTATACTTCAAACAATTTCACTGCTGCTCAGTGCTTTTATTATATCTAGTGGTCTATGACTTGTTCCATGTCCCAAGGATCTTTTCTCCATGCTTATTCTAAATTGGAAGATGCAAAAATATGAAAGAATTTTATTTCATTTTTACACTATTTTCAGCATTCTGGGTAATAACAAAAGAAATTCTAGCTTTTAAAAAATGAAGTATTATTGTGACAGTTATCTAGAAAATTATAAGATTTGGTTTGTGTGGAAAGTGCTTCTTATTTCAATACGATAAACATAAAAGTGTTATGTGTATAATGTAAGGCAGTAGATGTAAAAGAAATAAGGAAATAAGAAATAAGGATTCACTCTTTTTTAAAGGATGAATATTTTATATTCCTATCTGCAAATTTGGGGAACTGTCTACCCATGGAGAATTCTTAATGTATATATCTAGTTTTCAGAAGGAGGAATAATTCCTTTTAAAGGGAATACACTAGATAAAACTAAGTAGAGGAGATCTAGGCATAACCCTAAAAAAATAATAATGCAGAAGCCTTGATAATGATACATATATTTACTGTAGTCACATCACACAATAAGTTGCCTAAAATCCTTGACATTTCTCCCACCTCTTGAATCTGAAAGTGTCACAATGATGGCTACTGCTAATATTTCTTCATCAGCCATCATGTGTTTTCAGATTTTAACCTTCTCACCAACTTCTTGGGATAAGGGTTTTATACCTAAGAATGACAGCTTTTATCAAAAGATGAGGCCATCAAAAATTTTTCTTAGTAGGTTCAGGGATATAGCTCAGCAGAACAGCACCTCTAGCAAGCAAGAGGTCATGATGAGTTCAATACCCAGTACCAAAAAAATTAAAAACAAAGGGAAAAAAAGAGACAAATTCTTCCTAGTAAAATTTGTCTCAAATTTTCAAATTAAGATATATTAATCCATGCATCTCAGCTGGTTTATGAGACGGTTGAAGTGCCCTTGACTCCGGTCTTATGGACCACCTTACTCAGATGTTCTGGGCTCTTTAATGCCCAGTCGGTCTGTGATGGCACTTGTATACTCTGAAATCCCATACCAAACCAGAAATTTCTAAACATAATATCTACTGTTATATCTGAGCCATTGTAGTTAACCATATAGTATATTTGCCTATCCTCTCTGCTTGTTTTCTCCACTCTCAAGTGTTTTCTTTCTTTTAAACTTTAATACAACTTCCTCACTTCCCAAAGCCTTCCAAGACCGACTCTGACTTTGGCTGCTACTCTTACTGAAGCAGGTCAGGACACAATCATTTCAACAGCCCCTTTTCCTAAGAGGTGGTGCTCTGATTCCTTAACTGTGACACTATCAAATATTCATTTTTAAATTTTCTAAAATATTATTTATTGTGAAAGCATAGCATCTTATTGGAAGAATTAAAGAATTTAAAAAATTAAAACTAGTTTGTGACTCAACTATAAATAAACACCTTTCTGAGGGAATTTTATTTGTTGGTTTTTTTTTTTTTTTGCTTCTGTTAATAATATGAACATAATTATGTTATCTGTCCAACACTGCTCAAAAGAGACTTTGTATTTGGGTGGCATGACTTTGGATGTTTATATATAGAAATATGTACTTATATCCAGGCATGGTGGCACATGACTGTAATCCCAGCACCTGGGAGAACTGCTATAAGTTTAAAACTCACCTGCCTCAAAAAGTTCAAAACACAGCCAAGCACAGTAGCATATGCTTGTAATCTCAGCATTTGGGAGGCTGGGGCAGGATTGCTGTAAGTTCAAAACCAGCCTGAACTATACAGCAACACCCTATCTCAAACAAACAAACACTCACATGCTAGCACCCTGTAAAGGAATTCCATACAATCTACTATATGTTAAAGAAACCACAGAACTCAATAGCCACTTGTTCTGATTCAGCTTGATCCCCTCCTAAAAATATATATATATATATTCTTTTACTTTTATTATTACATGTTTGTAGTACATAAAGATTATACTTATCATGGGAAGTTGGTACTTGGATATAAAACATCTTAATTCTTCTTTTCATCCCCTTCCCCTTCACTCTCTCTCCCCTCCCTCTATCTCTTGGTGCCCTTCCCATTTACAGAACATCTCACTATTTGTATTGAAGAGCAAAACAGAAAAGAATATATATTTATATTTATATACAATTGGTAATTCCACTACCAAATGAATCTGCCATTTCCCAGAACTAAGGTACAGCCTTCTAATTACTAATTTAGTGATACCAGATTTCCCATATCTGCTGACTTTCTGTTGTATGAAAAACTCTAAAAGAAAAAACCAAAAAGAGCATAAGGTACACAAAAGAAATAAACAACTTTCTCTTTATGTTCTTCAATTAAACAATTTTCCTCTTGTTATACTGTATATATTTTTAGAAGCCATTTTAAAGATTTGGGAGAAAGGACTAGAGTGCAAACAGACCATTCAGCTATATTACACTTCCCTCACATTTTTATCTCTTCAAAATATATTTTTTCCTACCTTCTAAAAACCTCCTTTGCAGAGCATGGTTTTCTTTTCTTTTTTTTTTAAGAGGGTAAAATTAAACACAACAAAACAGAACATAAGAAAGCAATGTAAGAGTCATAAATTTCAAAGCAAGACAACCAAAGATCTTCACTATCTATCATATTGTCTTTTGTTTTCTTCCAAATAGTTGTCATATCTTCACATACAGAGAATTCATACGAAACAACATAGTATAAAACTGATCTGGACAGGATGAGGAAGGCGTTTTAGGTCTTAAAGACCAGATAATAGGGAAGTCAACAATGGCTGTCATAGTGTCTCTCATTCTCTTCAAAATAGCTGTCCACACCTTTATGTATGTTGAAATTAAACAAACAAACAAAAAAAACGGCTAAAATCACTCTGGACAGAGAATAATAGTACTGCTGGATTTCACATCATGAGACTACGGAATCAGCACTGGGTACTGTAGTGTCTCTTTTTCTTCAAAGTAGTTGTTTGTTTCATCATGCATTATATAATCAGTTCTCATAAACTGTTTATAAGTTCTACACATGTGTGAGGCTCTACATGTATTTCTCTGCTTTCTGTATTACAGGGAATGAAAAAACAAGGAAAGAAAAAATAAAACAAATTCCTAGAAAAATATGAAATGAGAAAGTCATATAAAAACACAGTACAAGGTGATCTACAAGGGTTACTATGATGTCTCTTTGTATCTTCAACATCATCAGGCAAAGTATAATTGAATCTAGCAGTACATAATAATATTAATAAAAATAAAACATTGTAGATAGTGTAAGGCTTCAAAAGCAGGTAATAATCAAACTAGAGTGGGTATCCTAGTGAATCTTGTCATCTTCAGCATAGTTGCCTATACTCTCAGACTTGATACTATCAATCATATTAGATTTGAATAAAATCTGTCAATACAAAACAGTACTCTAACAAACCAGATTCAAATAAGATCAGTCATGATAAGACAGTGTAAATTATATGGGTTTCAGACTAAGTTAACAGGAAATTAAGGATGTTTACCGTACTATATTCTGCTATTTTCGGGATAGCTATCTGTGCCCTCAAGTCTAGTACAAGTAGACAAACTGTAACAGAATGTAATCCATTTAAACAGAGCAGTGTGAGTCATGTGGGTTTTAAATCCTGATACACTATTAACAATATCCTCTGCCTTCCTTTTTTAGACTATTCCTTCCCTTTCACTCCCACAGGGTGCACTGCACATTTTGGGTCCCACCAACTCCCTCAGTTTTTAGATTGGGGAGGCAACCTGTTTACCTAAGTGGTTCTGAACCTTCTCACTCCTGGACTTGATCTCAAGTTTACCTACAGAAGCCTCAAGGTTTTCCTTCGTTATACCTGAGTAGTTCTCTACTGCACATAAGTATCCTGTTTTCCAACCTACCTGCAGGTGCTGGTTGAGTTGCCCCTATTTCTCTCTGTCACACAGAGCATTGTTTTCTCACATTTGATTTTCAGTCCATAAACTCTTTTTCAGGTTAATTATAATTCCTATACAGAGCATCTGGATGGACCCTACCACCTGATCTACTCTGCCTGTTTTTTTGGGTTTTTTGTTATTGTTGTTGTTGTTGTTGTTGTTGTTGTTGTTTAGTGTATCAAGGCCATCTATGTTAGAGATTATAGCCAACCATCTCACCTCATTTCTGCTATGCTATTTTTCTGCCATTGGTTGTCTACTTTTCTCATTCATTCCACTGTCTGCCCCATTCATTGAGGTCTCTCTGCCACTGTTCCTGAAATCTTGGTATTTTTTTCCTCTCTCTCTAGAATGCCCTTCAGTATTCTCTGTAGGGTTGGATTGGTGATCATGAATTCCCCCAGTTCCTGTTTGTCATGGAAGAATTTTGTTTCTCCATTAATTGTTAGAGACAGTTTTGCAGGGTACATCAACATGGGATGGAGATTATTTTCTTTCAGAGCTTGAAATACTTTGCTCCAAGCTCTTCTTGATTTGATGGTTTGTGTCAAGAAGTCTGATGTGATTTTGATAGGTTTTCCTTTATAGGTGATCTGTTCCTTTTCTCTGATGGCTTTCAATATTCTATTCTTGTACAAAATTTCTGGGGTTTTGATTATTATATGTCTGGATGTAGCTCTGTTTTGGTTGTAGGTGGCTGGAGCTCTTTATGCTTCACACATCTGAATATCATTTCCTTTTCCTATGTTTGGGAAATTTTCTTTAATTATTTCTGTGAATAGCCTTTGTATTTCCTTTGTTTTTACCCCTGCTTCTTCATTCACATTTTTTATTCTTAAGTTATAGATCCTCTTTTTGTCTTCTAGCCTTTGTATTGTTACTGCCTATTTCCTTGTTATTTTTAAGAGATCTTTCCTTTCATGATTACACATTGCAAACCTGTCTTCAAGTTTTGATAGTCTATTCTTAGTTTCTTTCAAGCAATTTTGGCAGCTATCAATGGAGCTTTTAATTTCCTGGTAATCTTTTTGAATCTTCTTCATGTATTCTAGGTTTTCTTTATATTTTTCATTGAACATTTCTCTCCTTTTTGTGTTTATCTATTCTTCCATCTGTGTCTTCTTGAGAGGTGCTTAGCATTTCTTTTATTAATCTTCTTCAATTTATTTCTCTTACAAGTATGGTCTCAAGTTGCCTCTATTTACCTAAAAAAGCCCCCAAGAGTATCCTTTTTATAGCTAATAATCCATTGAATTTCCATTCTGTAGTTGATGGGGATTTGGGTTGTTTCTAAGATTTAGCTATTACAAATTGTGCTGCTATAAACAAAGGTGCACATATATCACTGTGACATGACATTTTCAATTTTTCTGGGAAAATACCCAGAAGAGGACTAGTTGGATTGAATGAGATTTCCAATCCTACTTTTTTGAGGAATCTCCACACTGATTTCCACAGTGGTTGCACCAGTCTACACCTCCACCAACAGTGAAGGAGGTTTCCTTTTTCCCCACAGTACGGCCAAAGTTTAGTATTGGTTGATTTCTTGATGAAAGCCATTCTTTCTGGAGCAAGATGGAATCGCAATGTTGTTTTAATTTCCATTTCTTGAATGACCAGTGATGTTGAACATATCTTCATGTCTTTATTTGCTATTTGTATTTCTTCATCTAAGAAATGCGTGTTCTTGTGAAGACACTTCTTACAAAGCTGGAATCTGAAGCAGCCAGACTGCACAACTCCAATCGAATGCATTGTTCATGATCCATCATTTACACAGTCCATTTCACTTCACATGCAGAAGGTCCATGCCTTTGTGTTAGATGGCACTTGGCAGCTGCATTTGCTGTATTATTTTTTTATTATTATACCTTGTAGCCCTGGATCAGTTTTCTGGCCAGTAGCAACCAGAAAAGCAGGGCTCAGCCTCCATACAGCCCTATCTTGTTTGTCCTGTTTTCCTTTTACTGAGAAGGAACACACCTGACTATACTTGCCCGCTACCCACACCCTGCCATTTCTGGTGGACTCCAAAACTAGCATCCCCTTGAAGAACCATCTCCATCTTCATTTCAAGCACTTCAGCAAACAGAAATTTTTACTTGCTTGTGTTTTGCTTTCTTCACTTTTTTCCATACTTTTATTATATTTCTAAACCATTTAAAATTGGATCTGCTTTCTCATTATTTCCTTTTTATATTAATTTTACTTTGGTATCTTTTAGTCTATTTTATCTTCCCTCTCTCCTCATCTCTGTGGTTATCAGTGTAGATGCTATTATTTTTAATGAGTTTTATGGTATGTCTGTATCTGATCTGTTTACAGATGTTCTATTCACTACTGGTTGTATTCTTCTCTCAAAACAGTGCTGGGGATGAAGCCCAGTACTTTGAACATATTGTGGGGGTGTTTTGCCCAAAGGCTGAGGGGAATTACCATATAAGACTAGCTCATATAATCCTTAACTATATCCTCTGAAAGTCTTTGAGCAAAGTTGCAAGTTATATACCCATGAAGGGAGTCCCAGCATCATTAACACTCTTTGGTGCCTGTTATCTGCAGACCGAGAAAGACAGGAAACTGCTGTCATCAAACTGGGCTCTGAATTTTGTGAGAACAGCATGATTGAGCTAGTTGATATGTTACCATGATGGATGGCAGCACTGAAGCATGAATCTGAATGTACTGACATACATAAATATCTTTAGCATAGTTAATTTATCATGGTGTCCCTAGACTGAAACTAAATGGGCAGCCTAATGAAGTCTTATTTGATTTGTAGAAGCAGAATGTTCTCACCCTGACTTAACTACAGTAAAGAATCTGGGTCACCCAACAAATTCCCAGAATGATACTTCTTAACTCCTTTAAAATTAGCTTATTACATTTTACAGGCCTTCAGTTTCCTTCACTCTCAGTGCTATACAGTACTAACTTATCTTTCCTAAATTAATCATAATGTTAATCACTAATATTTCAAATGTCTTAAATCTGACAATGCTACACTTGGGTTGGGGTATCAGTAGGAATGGACACTTACTGCTATAATATCATTAAATTAGTGATTCGACATTAACAAGCTTTCTTGACATTGGGAGAACAAGTTGCCTTAATGTTTGGTGCAATATACATTGCATAAGTGAATTTAATCTTAGATAACTTCAGTTTTTTCAGTGTAGAGAGGATTGTGAAAGCAATGTATCTGCTGTGCCCACATTTTATCCAAAGAGGGAGTACTAAATTTTTCCCTTCAAAGTAATGGCAATTTCTTCTTTAAAATGCTTACTTTATTTTTTTGCTATTGTTCTGGACAGGATCCCCCTTTTAGTCTAGACCAGTTTCAGCCTCACTTTGACCTCCAAGGTCATCATAGTGCACAATGACCTCCAAATCGTGATCCTCCTCCTTCAATCTCCCAGGTGCTAGAACTGTAGGTATGTACCACCATGCCGGATATTCTTAACACTTAAATGAAATTTCTTTACATTAGTAGTCTGACAATTGAGAAGGAAAGTTGACAGCAGTAACTCTGTCTTGTAACCCAGACTCTGCCTTGTGGTATTCACTCTTTGAACTTTGCTAAGTGTATAAACTCAGAAGAGTGTATAAACTCTTGCCCAGAACAATGATATGCTCTACGCTGGTCCGTGGTAGGTCACAAGCTGTAGAAGTAAATTCATCCTCCAACCATAATTCTTGACAAACAATCCACACAAACTCTTCTCTGTATCGTTAAAAGGACCTTCTAAACCATTTCCTAATAGGACATATTTTGGTTTTTACAGGAATTGCTGCTCACTGAATTGTACTGCTAGGTACTTCTATTTTTCCATCTAGATATTGTCTGAGCCTTTTTAGATAAGATAACAGAGTTTGGTCTACTTATGTTGATACAAAAATATAAAATAGACAGCTACTGTCAAAGTGTATATTGTTTAATATACATATATTTTTACACAGTGTGTACAATGTAAACTGTACAGTGTACATACAGTGTGTGTATATATATGTGGCTTAAAGGATATATATATATATATATATATATATATATATATATATATATATCCTTTCAAGGAATCTCCTTTTTAAGAACACTGAGAGATTGCTAACTTCCATTTCTTAATGTTCTGCAGATTAGCAGTTTTCCTTTGTCTGTTCTCTATAGTTACACCTCCTGAATCATGGCTGAAAGGAACTCAACCCAGAGCTGAAAATCATTGCCTCCAATGGAACTAGGTTTTACTGAGCAACTATTCCACATAAATTTAGAAGACAGTTGTTTACCAGTGATTGATTCATAAATCCCACATGCTGCCACTGTCTTAAGCATCCAAAAAGTAATGATATGGAAAATATATCCACATTTTAAACATTCGAATATGAACTTAGAGATAATCTTTTTATTCATAATTTCCAGCAACTTTGGCTTTAACAAAAAAATAAGTTATGGAGAGAGGAAAAAAAACAAGTAGAAGACTAGGGTTGGCCTCAGATACAGTTCAGGTTAGCTTTGTTACAAATTGCTGGTGTCCTTTTTTCTCCCCATATGGATTTAAATCTAAATTCATTTCATTGTTCTAGAGCACATTAATCTGAATTTCCTAGAATATATAGTAATGCTGCAACCCAAAAAGTATAAAAGGCTTTTCAAACTATCAAAATGCAGTGTCTAATATCGAAAATATAAATTATTTCACTTTCTACTAAAGTTGAAAGTCATTTACTCTAGCACAGAAATTTACATAACACAAAAGTCTTACCAAGATATACCCCAAAGGAATACAACAGCATCCTGATATCAGTTATCTATTACTGCCATAAAGAAACAGCACAAACTTAGTGGCTTAAACAGTGCAAATTTATTATCTTACAGTTCCTATACATAAAAATCAGGCTGATTTCCAAAATCAGGAAGTCAGCAAAGGTATATTCCTTTTTGAAGATGAAAGGAGAATTCAGTTTCCTTGCTCATTCAGGTTACTGACAGAAGTCTGTTTCTTGCAATTGGAGGGCTGATGTCTCTATTTCCTTACTGACCATCTGTAGAGGCCATTCTCATTCAAAAGGTTCTGTCTCGGGCCTGGAGTTAGGGTGGAAGTGGGGTTCATGTTTAGGGCAAATAGGATTAAATTAGGCCTAAATAATCCACAACAATCTCCCCATTTCAGCGCGCACACTCTCATCAATTCTACACAACCCTCTTCGCCATGTAATGCATTTGCAGGTCATGGGCTTTAGGTCACTGACATGGGGGGCTATTGTCCTGCTGACCTTAGCCAAAGTCTTTCTAAAGGTCTAGATTGGAAGAACCTACGTGATTTGAGTTCCACTATTTCTGGTTGCTTTTTTCTTTAACTACTATTCCCCTTGCTCATTCAACTCTAGCCTTCTCCATGCTATTCCTGGCACATGTCAAGAAAACTCTTACCTTTGTCCTGAATGCTCTTATTGCCCCGTTGTACTCTGCTAAGCATCTTCATCCTGAAAATCTTTGTTCAAAACTCAGCTTCTGAAGAGGCTTATCACAAATGTCTTATTAACAGTCCAGCACTTCCAGTTATTTCTCACAGCACCTAAAACTCTCCAATTCCTCTATTTTACTCACTTATTTCCTATTGCTGTTCTTTCTGCTACAATATTAGCTCCACATGAGTGAGGAACTGTCTTTATTTCTAGGATGTATCTTGAGGCCATAGAATATTTTAAGGAGCTCAATAAATATTACCTGAATTGGCTGCTGAACAAAGTTTGCCAAGTTCTGTACAGGTATATATAATCTATGCTTTCTGCAGATCGTATAGACTCAAATACAGCTACTTGAAACACTGTATCTCCTTGACTCTTACTCATTTCTATTTTTAAAAAAAAAATCAATGGCATAAATCAATAGTTCCATGTTTTAATTCATCAAGGTTAATATTCCTTTTATTCTGTTCAGAAGAAATTTTTAAAAAAAGAAAAATGATTCACATATCTCTCTTTGCCCATTCCCCCTCAGAAACATTTTTGATCTTTTACTATGAAAGTAAATATGTATAATAAGACTAAAAATCAAGCCTCAGGAAAGTCAGGAAGGAACAAAGATGTAAAAAAGATGTCAATAATTCCAAAAGCTTAAATACAGCACTTGATGTGATAGCTTCCGCTTTTAGTGTACTCTAAAACCTTTTCATTTTGGACATTTCTGACAAGTCACCACAAGATGGGAGGTACATCTGTAGTTTGAAAGGTCTGCTTTTTCTGAAGAACTAGGAACACAAACACTGTCTAGAAAATCTAACTATTTAAATGTCACTTCAAATTATGTTTCAAAAAAAACGCTTCTGTAAGACGTAAGCCTTGAAATAAGAAACAACTAGGAAGAGGCAGTTTAAATTTAGAAAACGCTTAACAATGATTAACCAAGAAATAACCTGATAATTTATGAAGTGACCAAAAAGCTCCAAAGAAACCCGTTTAATTGACTGCTGTTAGAAAAAGAAAACGCTCACGCCTCCCCAGCCTCACTGCCTCGACTTCAGCACACACTGCAATACAGTTTCCTTGGCTTCCAGAATCTGAGAGCTAAAGAAACCGCTGTCCTGAGTCAGAGCTGCCTTTTGTCCAAGAATGTCACTATGCTTCAGCCTAATAGCAAATGCTAACACGAACACGATACATGAGAAAGTGTGCAAACTTTAATGATATTTAAATATTCACAATTAATAAATGAGTCTGCTGATTACATTGAGGCAATCCTTTGCATATAGTAAAGTTTTAAGTAAATTTTACTTTGTACAGTCCAAAAAGAATCTATTTGGCTGCATTTTTGTTTTGAAATACTTTTAAGTGCTTTTAAAGAGTGGTTTTCAAATACTTTTAGGAAGTTATTAATTCTAGAGTTATAATTAGAACTCCAGAAATTCATCGAAAATACTTCTCCTGTGCATTTTAAATTCAAATGATTTAACAATCAACCAAAATTTCAAAGAGAACACACTAGAGTTCCACAATCCTGTACTGTAGAATAAAGGATCTGACCTAATGTACATGTAACATCTCAGATGTTTGTGTGTTCAGTGTTCTTATTCTGTTCGAATTGCTGTGTAACCTATTACCCTGAAGCTTAGTAGTGTAAAATAAGTCGTATCATCATAGCTCCGCTCTTAAGAAGGAACAGTGCAGGCTGGGCAATTCTCATGCTCCAAGAGTGTGCAATGGGTGCCCGGCATGACTCAGCAGCTGAGCTGTAATGAAGGAGCTGACAGCCCCACTCGCACGCTGGTTGCCTTGGTCAGCGAGCCTGAGTTCTCCCACTGCTTATAACTTCAGGACCTAGGTCATTCCTCCCACAGGGTAATGGGTTTTCTGACCTGACAGACCAGTGTTAAAAGACCAAGGTAGAACTTGTCTGTTCTTACATGGACCAAAGCACATCACTTCCACTGTACTACACTGATCAAAACCAAACCGAACCAATTCAAAACATCACAGGAGAGGATGCTGCTTCTCAAGGGAAGGAGTGCCAAAAATCAGCGGGAATCTTAGTGCAAAGCATATTCATTTTTTAAAAATCAGGCTCAGAGCAAGCATATTAACTAAACTTGTTAATGATTGAAGAATAACAGTTAATGTTTAATGGGTACTTGGTGTGCACAGGCATAATTCCAATAATTTACATTTATCAATTTAATCCTAGAAATCCTGTGAAGATGGTCAAATTATGACCATTTCATTAATCATGAAACCAAAGCACAAAAAGACCTTGCCCAAACTGAATAACTAGTACACAGGATTTGAAGTCTGACACGAAACTCTGTGCTTTTAATCACTATAAAGAGAAAATTTTAAGACTCTAGTAATTTTAATCAGTACTTTTAAATTAATTAGTACTACGGTTATCTAAACCAAATAAATTAACAGATTGCTTATAAAATTAATTAATTAAGGACGTCAATTCAAGTGAATATTTGTCAGATACCCACTTTGGAAAGCTATTTAAAACTGTGAAAGGAATTTTCACTCCAATTCATTGTTTTTTAGTATCCTACTTTAAAAACTTTAAGTTGAAATATTTTGATTCTACTTATTGATCTGCAATTAATTTCCAAAACTGAATCTATGATACCTGTATCTTTCTTAAAGATTCAAGTCTTACAAACCCATTAAGAACTTTAACTTCAATCAGCTTCCTACATTAAGTAGAAATCCTAACCCTTTTCAAGATAGTCTGAGCCTGCAACATCTAGACATGTGCTTACTTATTTTACTTCATGAGACTATTGTAGAAACAGAAAATGTATTGGAAAGTGTGGGGGTGTTTTTGTTGTTGCTGTTTTGTGTTTTTTTGTTTGTTTGTTTTTGTTTTTTGGTGGGTTGTTTTGTTTTTTTGTTTTTTGGTTTTTTTTGAGATAGGGTCTTACTATACAGTTCAGGCTGGACTTGAGCTCACTTTGTAGCCCAGGCTGGACTTGAACTTACAACAATTCTCCTGCCTCAGCTTCCTGAGTGCTGGGATTACAGGCATGCACCACCAAACCCAGCTTATAAAGTACTGCAGATAGAAAATTTATTGACCATTCTCATGTCATCATACCCCAAATCACACAGCTACTGCCAATCAATTCCCAGAAAGTGAGCAAGATGGAGACTCGCCATTCCTTATACTACCAAAACATGAGAGCTTCGGCGATACTATGAACAGGATAAGAAGTATTTAAAGTGCTTGCCATTTAAGTTCCACAGAAAGTTTAAGATATGGATGAGCCAGAAAACACAAGGCTGGAAAAACATGCACACTCTCTCCTTTTCTGTCATGTGGGACCAGACCTGAGTGGATATGCAGGCCTAACACTGAAGCTCATTATATATCCTCCACTTTAGAATCCATTATGGCTTCAAGTGGTAGCCACTGTAATACCTATGTATGTACATATGGTAACATTCAAATTTCCATGAGAGTCATCAAGATATAACTTACACTACAGAAAGATTAGGTCAAGTAAATTTGATCTATTATCAAAGTCCACTCCAAGTACATTATGATTTTGCCACTTAAATTTGTGTTGAAATTCTATCCCTTATGAGCTGAGGTCTGAGTCCTAAGATGCTTTGAAAGAATACAGATAGAAGTGGAGGTGAGTCTGTCTTTAAAAACTGAGATGATGGTTCAAGGCAACCATCTGAAAACACACTTATGTTTCATCTCTTTGCAGACAGTCAAGCTAACTAATGGAGAAAACAGCAACATACATACACAGTACGGAGGATAAAAGGAACAATTGGCACCAAGGAGTTTGAACATATTTCTGTAAAAAGAGTCGTGTACACACAGAGATGGTACACACAGAGTACATAAACGAATGGAACTCAATGGAAATGGAAGCTGCTCTTCAAAGCAGAACCTTGGTGTACACATAATTTACTTCCACTCAACTCCAAATGTAGCCTTCCACAGCCGCCTTAGTGATACTGGTACTTCTGCAGACTACATTTCTCTTTTTCGGTTACCTTAACTGTAGTTTGATCCTGGACTCTGCCAAACAGAGGTTGCCAAAGCAGCACAGTAAGTATGCAAGAGAAATAAAGAATTGTTTCTTCTTCCCAACATGTGCTTTTGACACCATGTAGAGTGAAACGAAATGAGTAGAACAATGACATTGGACATAAAGAGAAGATTCCTTTCAAAGTAGGGAGTGAAACAGAGCCAGGAACTACCAAACGCCAGCTGCCAAATATGTGAACATTGTAATAAAAGGAATTACTAATGCAGTTAGAAAGGTTTCACCAAAGTTTACCTTTCCTAGAAGTTCAGGAAAACCAATTTCACATAAAAATGAAAAAGGGCAAAGTGTCAAGGTCAAATCTGTAAGTCAGTCGGATAAAAAGAGAATGACATCTGTATAGACAATGGAAACCAGCCAGAGTCATGCTCCTGAGAAGACCAAAGCTATAACCTTCTGTTTCAAATGGAGCTGAAAGATATCAAGAAAATAATATGAACATGAAAGAATAGTATACAACACAAATAGAAAAACTAACAAGAGGTGTAGAATTCAGATTAGAATCAAGTTAGAAATCACTTCAAAATGAAAATTCACCTGAAGGAACACAAGCCTGAGTAAATTCAAGAAATATTTAAAAGAATGAGTAAAAAGAGTATCGAAAAATTCACTAAGAAATAGATACAGAAATATTTAATTCAGTTGCTCACATACTTTGTTTTTGTTTTGTTGTTTTTTCTGAGACAGGTTTTCACTTCATAGTTCAGGCAGGCCTTTGACTCACTGGGTAGCTCCTGCTCAGCTGGACTTACAGCGATCCTCCTGCCTCAGCCTCAGAGACACACACACTGCACCAGGTTCCCTCACACATTCTCTATTTTACTGATTTTTCCCTTTCCTAGTCAAGTAGACAAGATTACACCGTCTAGGAGTTTCAAGACAATGCTTTTGTTGCTTTTTTAATTTATAAATAATAAAATGTACTTTCTACCACTATCCTTTCTGTGTGCTTCCAAATACTCCTATTTGCCCAAACTCAGCTTGATTGAACAATCAAGCTGAAATACAGCTAATTTTTTTACAAGCCTTTTTTGGGGAAAAAAAAAACTTGTGATGATAGGGTAGGGCATTTGTCTAAACTCTTTTATTTACAAGCTTTTTCTAGAAAATAAATCTGTACAAGAGAAGTAATTTTCCTGAAGTTCATGCCACTGCATTTTAAATGTTCAAATCTGGTAGAAAATTAAGTAGATTCTTATTAATGTTAACGTCAAACAATATTTATACAAGTTATAAAAAATGTGAAGATGAATGAGGGTATAACAGACATATCTAATAAAATGAACTTCCAAAAATCTTTTTTAAAAATACATTAGGAGAAAATGATTATATTGAAGAAAAGCAATTAAGATCAAAAATATATAGCATGGGCTTTTAAAAGAAAAACAAACTACTGAACAGGACAAGCAGTAAAAACAATAATTCAAAACAATTTCTCCAAAATTAAAAAAAAAAAATTTTGAAATTACATATGAAAATTTCTGGCTCTACAGTCTTACCATGTAATTGAAAGTTCTCAGCTACTATTTTGACTATTTCAGAATGCTAACTCATGATACATAAAACATAATTAAGTAAAATTACTTAATTTTAAAATATATGCATTAAGCAAAGCAAACAACTTATATGGGACTAGATTACTATCACTGTTTCAACAGTATCTTTATATGCCAGAATAAAATAGGGGTATACATTTATTTATATTTGAGAAAATATAAAACAAGGACTTCACACACTGTACCACTGACTGCCAAGATTTTTGAAGGGCAAAAACTTTATATGCAAGAATAATGAAGAATGTACTAGGGAAATTAGTTTCAACAATCAAAATGAAAAGGAAAAGTAAGCATGAGAATTAAACACATAGCTACAGCCAGGTGTGGTGGCATACGCTTGTAATCCCAGCATTAAGGAGGCTGTAGCAGTAAGACTGCCATGAGTTCAAGACTAGCCTGGGCTACATAGTGAAACCCCATCTCAAAAAAGAAAAAAAGAAAAATCACACACATAGCTACTTACACAACTGAGAATGGATGAAGGAAAAGTACAGCATTGCAATGGCCAAGCATTCAATGTTAGATATCACACAACAATAAAAAGAGTGAGAGAGAGAAGTAGAAATGGGAAGAACAGATACCCACCCCAAAAAAGGTTTTGCAAGTTTTCAAAGCAATGGAGACAGTAGTAGGAGTGGCGATAATGGACATCCTTGTCTTGTTCCTGACTTTAGGGTAAAGGCTTTCAGTTTTTGGCCATTTAATATGATGCTGGATGTTAGTTTGTCATAGACAGCTTTTATCATACTGAGGTAAAGACCATCTATTCCAATTTTCTATAAGGTTCTAATCAAAGTAAGTGAAGGACCCTATCAAAAGCTTTTTCTGCATCTATAGAAATGATCATATGATTATTTTTGGCTCTATTGATATGGTGGATTACATTTATTGATTTGCATATGTTGAAACATCCCTGTATTCCTTGGATGAATCCCACTTGGTTGTGGTGTATATAATCTTCTTGATGATATGCTTCTTTCTGTTTGCCAGTATTTTATTGAGAATTTTTGCATCTATGTTCATTAGGAAGATTGGCCTGTAGTTCTCTTTTTTGGTTGGGTCTTTCGCAGGTTTTTGTATTAGAGTAATATTTACTTCCAGGAATGAGTTAGAGAGAATTGCTTCCCTCTCAATTTCATTGAAGAGTTTTAGGAGTGTTGGCATTAAATCTTTGAATTTCTTGCAGAATTCTGCAGTGAATCCATCTGGACCTGGGCTTTTCTTTGTTGGTAAGGATTTAATTACTTTTTAATTTCATTAATTGAAATTGGGTTATTCGGCAGTTTTACATCTTCTTGACCCAGCTTTAGTAATTCATATGTTTCTAGGAATCTGCCATTTCTTGTGTTATCAAGCCTATGAGAGTAGAGGTTTTCAAAATAAGTACTATGATCTTCTGTATTTCCACAGGGTCTGTAGTGATTTCACCCTTTTCATTTCTTATTGCATGAATTTGAGTTTTTTTTTTAATTAAGATTGGCTAGAGGCTTATCAATTTTATTTATTCTTTCAAAGAACCAATTCTTTAATTCATTGATTCTTTGTATTGTTTTCTTAGTCTCTATTGCATTGATTTCTGCTCTTTTATAATTTCCTCCCTTCTTTTGGCTTTGGCTTGACTTGTTTTTTTTTTCTACATGTTCGAGGTGTAGCATCAGGTTATTTGTTTTTGTTCTGTTTTCCTGATGTGGGAATTCACCACAATAAATTTTCCTATGAGGACTGCTTTCATTGCATTTCACAGGTTCTGGTAAGTTGTATTTGTATTTTCATTTGCTTGTAGGTATTGTTTAATTTCTTCTTTAATTTTCTCTGTGACCCACTGATTGCTCAGGAGTGTATTATTCAATTTCCATGTGTTTGTGGGGTGTGCAATTTCTTTTGTCATTCATTTCTAGTTTCAGGGCGCTATGATTCAATAACGTGAACCTCAGAAAATGGAAAGACATCCCTTGTTCATGGATAGAAAGAACAAGTTTTGTGAAAATGGCCATTCTCCCAAAATTGTTATTACTACAATTCCAATCAAAACACCTCACAGATCTAGAGAAATCATTCCTAAAATTCATCTTAAACCAGAATAGACCTAGAATAGCAAAGGCAATTCTAAGCAACAAAGGCAAGGCAGGAGGCATCACAATTCCTGACTTGAAGTTATACTACAAAGCTAATGTAATAAAATCAACATGGCACTGGAATAAAAACAGAAGATCAATGGAATAGATTAGAAGATACAACTACAAACACACTCAGCCACCTTATCTTTGATAAAGGGGCCAAACACATTCACTTGAAGAAAGATAGTCTCTTTAATAAATAGTGCTGGAAAAATTGGCTCTCCATATGCTGAAAACTAAAACTAGACCCATGCCTATCACCACGTACTAAACTAAAATCTAAATGGATCAAAGGTCTAAATATTAAAACAGAAACACTAAATCTGTTGGAAGGCAAAGTAGGTAGAAATCTTGAAGACATGGGGGTAGGTAGAGAATTCATGAACAAAAATCAAACCACACAGGAAATACATCCAAGAATCAATAACTGGGATCACATCTTACTAAAGAATTTTTGCACATCAAAAGAAATCTCTAGCAATGTGAAAAGAAAACCGACAAATTGGAAAAAATCTTAGTCAACTGTCCTTCAGACAAAGGACTTCTGTCTAGAACATATAAAGAATTTTTAAAAATCAAACCCCCAAAATTCAATGACCCAGTGCAAAAATGGGTATCTGAGATGAATACACAGTTCTTAGATAAAGACATACAAAAGGCAAATAAATAAAATGCTCAGCATCATTGGACATTAGAGAAATGCAAATTAAAACCACAGTGAGATTCCATCTCACTCCAGAAAGAATGGCCAGAATAAAGAAAACTACCAACAACAAATGCTGAAGAGGCTGCGGGGAAAAAGAAACACTTCTACACTGGTGGTGGGAGTGTAGATTGGTGCAATCACTGTGGAGGTCAGTCTGGAGGTTCCTCAAAAAGCTAGGATTGGTAGTCACATTTGACCCGGCTATTACACTCATGGGAATATTCCCAGAAGAATTGAAAACATCATATCACAGTGATGTGCACCCATGTTGATAGCAACACAATTGTAATAGCCAGATCTTGGAAACAACCTAAATGCCCAGCAACTGAGGAATGGATAAAAAAGATGTGGTGTTTTTATACAATGGAGTACTACTCAGCTATAAAGAATGATCTCATTGAGATATTTATAAATAAATGGACGCAACTTGAGACCATACTCATAAGCGAAATAAAACTCACATGTGTAAATACCGTATTGTCTCCCTAGTGTAAGAAATGGTAAGAGTACATAAATACCAAATCCTCAATAAATACAGTGAAAGGGTAAGAATCTGCTCAAATGGAAAAAATAATATCTCAAGGAAAAGAAGAAAAAAGAAAAATGAAGGGAAAAGAAAAAATATCTAAAATTGTATAATCACACTTAGGATAGCTAAGATGACTGTGCTACAAATTCCGTAAGTTCTTGGAGCAAAACAGCTAACATCCATAGGACTGGAACAATTTTGCATGTTAGTGTCTGGTGATCTGAGGAACTCTTGAAGAACATTATGTAAAATAACAACCCTAGTTATGCTCCTACCACCTTGAAGGCCTATACTGTCATTGTTTTGGGCTCTTTGCTATTGTTATTTGTCTTTTTAGTTTCAGTTTTCTAAAAATTTGTTTTGGTTTGGTTCGTTTTTCCTTCTAATACACAAAAGATAGGTATACATGTAGAGGCTTATACATGCATAGAACTTACCCTAAACAGTATATGAGAATCGATTATATTAGACATGATGAAATGAACAGCTACTTTGAAGAAAAAGAGAGATTATGGTATCCATTGTGGATATCTAATCGTCATGCCGTGAAATCCAAAAATGCTATTATTCTTTGTTCAGAGTGGTTTTAGCCTGTTTTGTATTAATTTCAACATACACAAAGGTATGGACAGTTAATCTGAACAAGAACAAGAGACTTTACGGCAGCCATTTTTTATCTTCTTATTGTCTGGTTTTGAAGGCCTATAATGCTTTCATCACTCTGTGCTGATCAGTTTAACACTATTTTGTTTTGTATGAATTCAGTGTGTAAAGATATGGACAACTCTTTGAAAGAAATCAAAAGACGGTAGCCATGGTAGATATCCTATTATCTTGCTTTGAAATCTGTGTCACTTACAATGTCTTCATCTGATCTACTTTGTTCTGTTTTGCTTAGTTTTACACTAATTAAAATTTAAAAAAAACAAAACATCATGAGCAAATACTTAGAAGATTAAGGTCAGCTGCCACACAGAAAACCACAATCATTACCCAATTTCTACCTAGTCAATTCTGTGACTCAAACTAGAGAGGCGATTTGTCTGAGGAAGAGTTTTCAATGTCACAGCAAGCACGTACAGTAGTAATTGTCCCGTGTCTTCCTCTTTTTTCAGACTAACTATACTGAAGACAAAGACCAGATATTTTATTACTCCCATATTAGATATAGGGACTTAGTTGATATTGATGAACTAAAATATTCAAAGTTCTCAAAGTTCATTAAAGCAGGGTCATAAGAAAGTCAGCTGATAAACAGGGCCTTGGCACCAATGTGTCTCAGTTAGCTAAATCGCAGCAGTCAACGCAATTTGATCATCTGGATAGTCCCTAGGTACTGTGCTCTTCCACTGAATCTGTCACATCATGTCCATTCAATCTACCAGAAATAAGTGACAAAAAGATTCTAAGAAGAGACTAGAGAAGCACCAAGAATCTGCTTCTCCACACAAGCAACAACCTCACTAGCAGAATGTGATATCCAACAATCTCCATTTACACACCTGGAATACGTTCCTAGACCCCCTAGTGAATGAAACACAAGTTGCACCAAATCTTATGAACATACCGTTTTTTTCTTTATATACCCACCTACAATAAAATTAATTTACAAATTAGGTGCAGCCAGTGAATAGAATGGTTATAACAATATATTTCAGTAAAAGTTCTTTAAAACTTGTAAAATGCCAGAAGCAGACTTCCAGTTACTGGGAAGTCTCAGGCAGGAGGAATGCAACAAGGTCAGCTGGGCAATTTAGCAAGTCTCTGTCTCAAAACAAAACAAAAGGGCTGGGGATTTAGCTCAGCGGCATACGTGCCTGCCTTGCAAGCACGCAGTCATGAGTTCAATCCCTGGTACCGATTTAAAAAAAAAAAAAAAAAGGCTGGAAGGTGTAACCTAGTGCTCCCTCAATTTAATCCTCAGTACTACAAGGAAGGGAGAAAGGGGAACTTGTGCATTGTTTACTGCTGTGATTTTCTCTTTAGCATCTTCACACTGTTGACCAGTTGATCACAGACAACTAATGCTGTGGAAACAACCACAGATCAAGGGGAATTACTACACATCTATTTTGGAACTTTGCAATCCACTGAAGGTTTGCAACCACTAGCAGAAGGCTTGGAAGGTAAACTGCAGTTATTTTGAGTTCCTAATCTATTAACAGTCTCCCATTCCCCAGCCCTGGCCCCATGTGATGCAGCTATGCAAGTTTCTGCAAAAGCTCGTTCAGTTTCTGCAGTAGTTGGTGGGCAAAAAGGACCCTGTGCTTCAAACATTAAGGACCTGCATTCTGATTGCCATCTCTGCTCACAAGGATGAAGGGGCAGCAGCCACTGCTGTTGTTGCACTTCCCTCCATTGCTGCAAGTCTTCCTCTCCCAACTGAAATGATCTCTGGGTAAAAAGAATTACAAGGCAGGCACCCTCCTCCTCTTCCCTCCATTGCTTCCTCTTCCCCCGTTAAGATCCAAACACTAAAGAGTAAGACATTCAAAAATGATGGTATCTACACACGAACGTACACATGGAAAGGAGAGCACAAACTCAAAAAGTTCTGAGGAGAGATTAAGTTTACAATCTGGAGGAAGACAAAAACAGAAGGCAGCAAACTGTGAGGAAGTGGGAAAAACCAAGTTCTGGGATTAACAATTAGATTGAAATTTCTAGTTTTCAATAAAAAAAAATCACAAAGCCAATGAAAAACAACACAGTATGACTCATTCAAAGCAAATAAGTCAATAGAAACTATTTTGACAAAGATCTGATACTATACAAAGTCTTTGAAATGGTTATTTTAATAATACTTAGGCAGGATGGAGAAAGGATATACTGAAAATGGCAATATCAATAGAAAACCTAAAAAGCAACCAGAAGAAATTGTTGATTAAAGGTGCTAAGGGACTTGAAAGCAGATTTGCCCAGGCATAAGATTCATTGAGCAAACAGAAATAATCAAATCTGAAAAGTAGACAGAAAAATTAAGATATAGTGGTGCTCACCTGTCATTCCACACTCAGGATGCTGAGGCAGAAGGATCACCATGAGTTCACGGGCAGCCTGCTCTACATAATGAGAGCCTGTCTCAAAGAAAAAGTAAAGAAGAAAAGTGAAAAGAGCCCTAGATCTATGGTGCACTATCAAAGAAACCAACAAATACACTGTCAAGTGCCAGAAGGAAAAGAAAGAGGATAGGTAGAAAGACTATTTGAAGAAATAGTGGCCAAAACTTTCTCAAATTTCATAAAAAAAAAAAAAACCAATGGTTCCAGCTTAAGATGGGCCCAACTTACAGTGGTATGAAAATAGCCTGTATTCAGTAGAAACTGACTTTAAATTTTGAATTTTAATCTTCTCCAAAGGATAGTGACACATACAATGTACTTTTTTAACACTGGTCAAAAGCAAGTAGCCACAGCTTCACGTCAGCCCCATGATCAGAAGGGTAAATGACTGACATTCTATAACATACTGTGATACTATCCAGAATGTTTAGTAGGTAAGGTGCGATGAATACTTTTTTAACTTATTTTCAGCTTTTGATGTACTTTTCAAGAAAAAACTGGAAGTCAGGAAGCATCTATACAAACATTCAAGCTCCACAAACTCAAAGAGGAGGAACACCAAGACACATTATATTCAGTTTTCTAAAGACAAAGAGAGCTTCTTAAAGAAGAGCAAAGCAATTCATTATATAACTAGGATCCTCAGTAAGATTATCAGTAGAAATCTCATCAGAAACCTTGGAGGCCAGAAGGAAGTAGGCTGATTATGTCTGAAGTACAAGAAAACTAAAGGGACAAATAAGAATCCTCTGACAATATTATCTTTCAAAAATGAGGGAGAAATTAAGACATTTGCAAATAAAAGCTTAGGTAGGTTGCTTCCTCTGGACCTACTCTACAAGAGATTCCCAAGGAACTCCTTCAGGGTAAAATGAAAGAACATGATAGTACCTCAAGCTATAAAAAGAATTAAAAATCTCAAAAAGACACAGGTGATAATACTAAAATAGCAGTTTGTAACTTTGTATTTTTTGGTTCTCTACATGATTCAAGAAACTCCTATAACTGTTATTCTAAAACCTAGAATTACTGTAACTTTGATTCATAATTTCAGATTTTGTTTTCTACATGATTTGAGACCTATACATTTAAAAGAATTACTAGTTTATGTTTCAGGGCATGGAATACATAAACATGTAATTTAGTAATAACTAAAAACAGGTGAGAACTGAGCTATCAAGGATCCATATTTACGGGCTGTTTAAGTTACACTGGCATAAATCAGAGAGTAACACTTTTAGTGTAGTAAATGTAATCCCTATTGTAACTATAAAGAAAATATATCTATAGAATACATACAAAAGAAAATGAAGACCAGGGATATAGCTCATCACAGCACCTGCCTGGCAAATGCAAGGTCGTGAGTTCAATGCCCAGTACCAAAGGAAAAGGAAAAAGGAATTTAAACAATACACTATCCAAAAAAATTAAAGAGACATAAAACAAGAACACAAAAAGCTGTGCTGCACAGAAAACAAATAGCAAAAGGCCAAAACAAGTCCCTCCTTATGTAATTACTTAAATGGAAATAGATTAAACTTTCCAACCAAAATACAGGTTGGCAAAATAGATAACATTTGATCCAGCTATATGCTGTACTCTCTTTAGATTCAAAGATAAAAAGTCTAAAAATAAAAGAATGGAGAAAGAAATTCCTTTTAAATGGAAACTAAAGGTGTGGGAGTGGCTATACTAATAGTGAAAAAAAAATACTCTAAATCAAAAAAGGTTACAAGAAACAATTATATAAGTTCGATACAGTAAGATTTAATTATAAACATCCCTGCACATGACAGACCATCAAAATATGAGAATTGAAGAAAACACACCCTACTTAGTAATATAGAACCAAAGATAAATAAGAGAACTTGACACAAGTCGATGTAGCAGACAAACACAATACACTGTCAAGCAGTATGCACAAAACCCCAGACACAAAACAAAATGGATATAATCTAGACCTCAGCAAAGATAAATGAATAGAGAATGGAAACACAGTAGAGCAATGAAACAAAATTTGTTCCCTTTTGTTTATGGTAGTATTTATCAGGGACTGAAGCCAGGGCCTCTCTCACACTATGCAAACATCTACCCTTGAGCTACATCTCCTACCCTTCTGAGACAGGTTCTTGCTAATGTGCCCAGGTTGGCTTTGAACTTGTGATCCTCCTGCCTTAACCACCAAAGAAGCTGGGATTACAAGTGCATAGCACCATGCCTGCAAAGAATGTTTATTTTTCCCTCCTGGCATAGTGCAGCAGTTTAATTCTTGCTTTTATAAGTCACTGGCTGCTTTTTGTCTATCGCCAAATCCAAAATTTAACACTGTTGGTTTTCTCAGATTAGGGACTGAATTGCCCCAGGATGTAGCTCTAAATCCTCTTCTTGTTCCAGCCAAGTACTCATATTTTACATATATGAAGTATTTTTATCTCTAAAATGTCATTTTTTTTTCAGTATTAGTATAGCCACTCCCACACCTTTGGTTTCTATTTAAAAGGAATTTCTTTTCTGATTTCTAAAGTCATTCTCCATTATTATTGTTGTTGTTATTTTGGCAAGCAGTCTACTACTGAGCTTCATTCCAAGCTCACAATCCTGCACTATTTTCTTAGTTACTTTTTACTCCTAGCTGAGCCAAATACTTGATGCCCAAAATTAGGGAAGGAAAGATTTATATCTTACAGTTCTTGGGGTTTTCAGTCCACACTGAGCTGGCTCCAAGGGTGGAACGGCAGGCCACGGTTCATGGCTGCCACAAAGGGCAAGGCATGAAACGGAAAGAGACACCTTCTTCCTGCCATTACATCGAATCCTGGCTCCACCCCTGGGTGGGTGAAACATATCACCAATCTGAGTGCTACACAGTGAACCAATCACAAATGCTAGATTTGGTCAAATCCATAATTGCATGAGGCTTGGGGGCCACTGACATAAGTATGACACCTTCTATTTCCTTTAAAGTCTCTGTTGCTCATCTGCTTTATTCTAAAGTTTAATTAACTTTATTCTAAAGTTTAATTTCTGAGTAATATTTCTAATTTTTTTCTCAAATTTGTCACATTCTGATTACTATATTTCCTTCACATCTATAATGAATTTCGAAGCCACTTATAATTTTAAGTGCTAGGTCATAGTTTTTATACATTTTATGAGCATGCACTTTGGTGTGTTTTCACCATCTATAAGGATGTTATTTTGCTCTGTTTTTTTGTAACCCAGTATAACTTTTGTTTTTATGTAAATGGGATTTTCTGAACTTTTATAAGGCATGGCTCTGGGCCTTTCTAATAATACCTCTTTTCTATTTTTTTAACAGTGTTGTATAATATGGCAGTTAGCTTCCTGAGATTTCCCTGAACATTTTAAATAACTCATGTGATAATACAAAAATGAGTAAGATGATATTGAGGGAAGATGAAACAAATATAGCAAAGAAACCCTTTGTAGAGAACAAATTTCATGTTCTAAGAAACCCTATACAAATGAAACCTACCTTCCAAAAAACAAAAAACAAAAAAAAAACAGGCCTTTGAGAAAAATGTTATATGTGTGCACGTGCCATCTAGTAAAAAGTTTTCTTAAGGGAAATAGCCAGTTTTACCTTGAATAATTGAATCCTACATATAATGAAACAAGACATAAAACATAATTCTATTTTAAGTTGGAAAAGAAAAACTGCAATGCAAGTTTTATGTACTCTCTACATGTAATGGTAAATGAATGACATCCACGTCAATACATCCCTTATAACAATATTTCATCTCAAAAACTGAAATCTTCCCATTGTAATTTGGTGTGATTTAAAACACACAGCAAAACATTCCATTCAATATGCTATTTTAATTATTCTTCATAAAAATGTATGAACGGTAAGGAAAGATGCAGACTATCACAACATATGTACAAGGGTCAAGTGCCATTTCAATTAAAAACTTCCTTCTCTCACAAGAGCCACTCTGATGATTCTTAATGGGGGAGGGGCTAATATGAAAAAAAGGACAATGACTGCACATTGACGTAAACAGTACATTTAAAAGACCACCAGCTTACAGTGATATCAAACAGGAACAAAACAAAATGTATTTAAAACCATCGAACATCACTCTAAAAGCTAATAAAAGAGATGAAATATTTAGCCTGCCATTATGCATGAAAGCATAGCATGGTAACCAAATGGCCATGTAGAACAAGATTCTTCTATATAAAATAATTCCAGCATGTAGATGCAAACATAATAATAAATTTGGGGGAAAACCACTATGTTGCAGTCCTCTGTGAAATAACTGATTCAGGCCAGTCCATGACTGCAGGGATTTTACAACACTATGTACAAAGGTTGTAGGGAACTTTCCAATGAACGTGTCAGATCTGTCAACCCAATACCCAAGGATAAGCTGAGCATCCTTAAAGCAAGACAACCAGAAATTACATACTACTTCCTCAATGTAACAGAAAGTGCACTATCCTACTAAGCACTATTCTTTAAAAAAAATTTTTAAAAAGCCAGAAGCTAATTAATTCTTTCTAAATCTGATTTCTAATAAATGATGAACAAGTTGAACAAGAAACCAAATGACTAAAGTCAGACTGTGAGATACTATGATACAACTCACAGGGCTCCTTCAAAAGGTCATAGTCCACTGGATGGTGGGGAGCAGAGAACTTAGATTTTAGGATACTTAAAAAGGAAAAAACACAAAATACATATACTATGCAGGTATAGTTAAAATAAACCATCATTTCAAATGTACAGGATATTAGATAAATTAACCATTAAGTGAGACACTGACATTATGGAATTTTTTTTATAAATTCCCCAGCATTTAGATTAAAATTCCCTCACATGAAGATGTGCTTTAACACATTCCCATCAGCTTGAAGCACTAGTGATACATCCATGACTGCCCCATTGGGTGGTTTGTATTACTGGAGGTTCAGCAGAACAGTCAGGCACGAGACATTCACACCTGTACCACCAGTGGTTCAGTGCCTCTTAGCGGTGAGGCACACAAATTATGGCCCCATCATGAACACATTAAACAAAGGAAAAAGAAAACAACTATGGCAAAATTTAATGGTAAATGAAGCTAGATTACAGAGCTGTAAAAGTTAATACACAGGCCATTCACAAACTGAGGGGAAGAAAAAACAATGCCACACCAGCAAATAAGCCCAATCTGGGAACCAGCGCGATGAGCAGACGCAGAACAGCTAGACCCAAGCTCTCCCTATGAAGTTAGCACCATTCAGACTTGGAGGAGACGGAATGATGCCACACTGGCAAACAAGCCCAGTCTGGGAAACAGTGCCATGCACAGGCTGCTGCCAGATTGCAAACAGCTAGACCCAACCCCCTTCTGGCATGTAGGCAGGCAAACAAGAAGTACCAATTCCCCAGCCGCACCCCAGAAGCCATGGGCTTATCCAGAGAAACACAGGCTGTAATGATAGCTATGGAGGTGAAATGTAATTGGATGCCTGTGGTGCTTTGGTGCCAGAACATTGCAGGTCTAGAGCCAGCGGTCTGACCACAGGTTCACAGGATAATGGTATGCAGGGTGGCATCTAGGGGAGATCTCGTGAGGGCTGTAACCACTGTTGATTCCCTATGGTCTTGTTTTCAGGTCTTATATCATTTCCATTGTTTTGTTGGGTTGAGTTTTATTCCCTTTTGTTTTATGTTAAATCTGATGGCAGGAGAAGCTATTGCAAGGATGGCAAGATATATTATGATAGCAATCTTGAATTTACTATTGGCTTGTTTTGAAATCTTTTACTGCATTGTTTTGTTTTTATTGCTTCTATTCTGTTCTGTTCTGCTTGATTTTTACTACATTCGAAGTTATTTTAAAGACATCTAAAGGCATTATGGTAATTATTATTGATTCTGCAATGTTTTGAAGTCCTGTATCTCTTACATTGGTTTGTTTTGACTGGTTTTATTTTATTTTATCCTCTTTAGGATAAAATTTTAAAAAACATTTTTTTAAAGGTAATGCATTCTCTATTCCAGGGGATACCTAAAACCTTTTGTAACAATAACAAATCAACCTTCTGAAAAATACTTAATACACATACTAGAAAAATTTTATTATCAAGAAGTTTTATTGGCAGGTTTTTAAAAAGAATGGGTTTTAGAACATTAAAGAATGACAAGACAGGATATATACAAAGATAATTAAAATATTAAATATTATCTAAATTAAAAAACCATAATTCAAACTACTAATTATAATCACTGTGCCTTGGTACAAGCAGCTGTAGTTCTTCATGAAATTCACCTACCTTCTCACAAAGACTATGAAGCCTCCCCGAAAGTTCAATCATTTAATTTATAATTATTAATGCTGGTTTTTGTGTCAGCATGCACATTTACATAAACAAAATCCAACCTACAGGAATTTTCAGTTTTCTTTGAAGTGTATCTTGAGCATCTTTTAAAATGTGAGTAGGAACAGGCTGTATCCTTAAAGAAAAAGACTTTGTATGTATGAAGAGCTCGCCACCACTGCCATGAGTGGTTATACAACTAACCGAAGGAAACTGGCAGTACTCAGTGAACTACTTTTAGTACAGGAATCTCTTCCTAAGTAGCTGAGTTCTTAGTTCCTATTATTCTACCAGCCGAACATGTATTCCATTGCTTTGGATACAAGACTTTCATCTTTTTTTGGCGTTTGTCTGTCAGAAATAACCTATTAAAAAAATACAAACACACATAAATTACATTATGGTTCCTTCAGTGATAACCAATTCTACAATTAATGACCAATTCAAAACTTAAACACTAAAATACTAAAACACATTTATGGCACTAAATTATATACATTATAGAGTAAAACATGAACTTGTAATATCCTAATGCTTTTAATAATGATAAAATTTCATTTTTTTTAACAATGTAAAACTTCTGCTCCTTAAATTAGAAAACTGAAAAATACTACAAAAGTTGTCAGAAGTGGGGAATTTAAATCAGGCTTAAAGAAACAAGGGAAAACAAGTAATACAATGATCTCCAAATTTGAGGGAAAAAAAGCACTAAACAGTCACTACCTGCCCTGCTAGAGCACAATTATTTTATGTGCTCTGTTTCTGGGCCTTTACTTGCAGCTGACAAAGTTGAAAAACCTTGGAAAATCAGGAGACAACAATATATGGAGTCAGAGTCACAATTATTCTGCCATTCTTCAAAGCATACAATGAGCTTTTTAAAACTATTTGGAAATAACTTTTTCATCTATTAAAATAAAAGCTAGCAAATGTCTTTTGATAACCAAGACTACTCCAACCTAAGATTTTTCACTTGTGATACCATCAGTTTCAGTCATCAACTGAAATGGATTTAAAGTTGCATCACACCAGCAGTTTGTACAGATCATAATAAAGCAATAAACTTTAGAAATGTTTTAAGAAACGGCAGAGAAAATATAAATGTATGGTGCCAGAGAACAGACCCAGGTGCTGCATATGCTAGGCAAGTGCTCTACCACTGAGCCATATCATCCCCAGTCCCACTGTTTTAAAAGTTCAAGACAACTTTCTAATTAGGCAAGATTCTACCTATATAAAAAATTCTAGAAGTATAAGGGTTTCAACAAGGAAATCAACACAGCAGGAAATATTGAGTAAAACAGAAATCAACCCAATGAAACAGCTAAATATGTTAGACTTTCACAACATCTTTTTGAGTCAATCCTTAAAGTACCTGGTAGTCACTAGTAGAAGCTTTGTATGCTGTAGCAAGAGGCCTCATGGTAGAAATCCTAGGAGTACTTCCAGGCTGTGTTGGTGTGCCTACAGTTTTGATTGGTGGTGTAAAAGCTAGAGATGAAGATGACAACGCACTTCTATCACTGTTTTCCATAACACTCTGGAGAAGCAAAGGAACAATTCCTTTTATTATAAATCTAATATCTAATAATCTAATAATACTACATAATACTTTCTAAAACATTTATTTAAAATGGAGTATTTTTTGCCTCTCAAATAATTTTAGGCTTCAGAAGACAGTATGTTTCTTAGCATTTGAAATTTAATGCTCTACCAAAAATCTTAATTCAGTTATGTCAAAAACCTCAATACAACTATAAACCACAAGAATAAGAATCTCCTAACAAACACTATGAAAAATTAGCAAGGACAAAACAAAAGAATAGTTAGGGAAAACTGCATAGGAAGCAAGAAACGAAGTCCAAAACTATTTAGTACCCAGTAACCTAAAACAGTCCTCTAGCTTCTGTGAAGATCTGTAACAGAATAACACAATAAGGACTCAATCGCATGGCTATACTAAGTTCCAAGAACAGCAGCATGTCTACTTTGTTCACTAATGTGAATCACCAGCACCAAACAAAATGTTTAGTATGTAGTACAAGTCTGAATATACTTACTTACATTATGTTCATAATTTTATATGCCACAAATTTAAATTATACTCAATATTATTTAATAAATATATAAATACAATTTTAATATTTAGAAATGAGTAACAAAAAACTTCAGTTACTTAAAAGTTAACTATTCGTTACCACTCGTATGAAAGTAGTTCATTCTGAAATACCATCATTCACTTTACGTACTTAAAGAATCTCATGTTGCTTTGCATAAGACACAGATGAATGAGTAGTCAAAGACCCAATATATGGGCTGCATCTATAACAATTCTGAACAAATTACTTACACTCTATTTGATCTCTTTGAAAAATGAAAGGAGTTGGGATGGATTATCTCTAAAGTTTTGTAAATATTTTTGTCTCACCACAAAAAATAAACATACTTTACAAATGAGAAAAAAAGAGCTGGGGGTTTAGCTCAGCAGTGTTAAGTGCCTGCCTGGCAAGCGTGCGGTCAAGAGTTCAATCCCCAGTCCTGAGAGAGAGACAGAGAGAGAGAGAAAGAGACAGAGACAGAGAGTGAGAGAGAGAGAGAGAGAGAGAGAGAGAGAGAGAGAGAGAGAAACAGTGAACCCAAGTGACATAAACACCAAATGTTAATACTCAATTGTCATGTTCTTCATGTAGACTAAGGTACTTTTATCACCAATAACTTACTTTGTCTATACATGGTTTTACACCAATCATGATGGACTCTCCAAATATTCTCCCATCTTTGCTTAATGCTTTCCGGGCCTGCAGTTTAGATTGATAACGAATATGCATCCAATTTCCTGTGTTAGACATCTGCAAAAATTGAAGTTGTCTCCTTAACATAAAAATATATTTTAAGAAACACTTAATGAACTCTATTATAAAATAGAAACAGGTGAGAATGAATTTACGCTTTCATTTCTTATTTGATGCCCAGTAAAAAAAACTGTATATTAGACTTCAACAAAACTGCTGTAGAAAGTTTCAGTAATCTCTATTTAGTTCTGTTTTCTAAGAGTGCATAAGTGGTGGACCATTCTCTGAAAGTAAACTCTCAAAACAATTTTTTTTTTCTTTTAAAGAGAATAAAACCAAATAAGGTACAACATAATAAGGCCAATCAAAACAAAACAATGAAACATATACAGGACTTCACGATAAAAAGAAATTAACAATGGCTACCATAATATACCTTGGTATCTTCAAAATGGCTGCCTATACCAGCAGACATAATAAAATCAAACAAAACAAAACAAAACAATGAAAACAATACAGGACTTCAAAATAAGATAATAGGAAATTAACAACAGCAACCATAATGTCTCTTGTTATCCTCTAAATAGTTTCTCATACTATTGGCTTTAGGCCTGCAAAGTCAATCAAAGCAACTGTTTCTTATAAAATATTTTAAAGCTGTATTTTTCAATATGAAGCTAAATTTGTAATAATGGAAAAAAGAACTAGTGGTATAACTTATGCAAAGTCCAATCATTTTTTAAAGCTTTATATAAGATAAATAACTAAAAATTCTATAAAGTCAGAAGCTTCCTTCTCCTTTTATTGCTAAGATCAAACTGGAAAACAGTAAAATAATATTTAGCATAATCTTATCTTTAAAAGAGACTGAATCACTAAAGAAAAAGGGTGGATCCTGAAACTCTCACTCTTCCTATCTTCTTAATCCATTTTATCAGACATCATGTAACTTGAGCCTTTCAGACTTCAAAGGACATCATTTTTGAAAATTTAAAAAAATAAAATGGTGGGGCCAGGGATATATTTCAGCGGCACAGCACGTGCCTGGCAAGTTCAAGGTCCTGAGTTCAATTCCTGGTACCAAAAAAAAAAAAAGTTCCTAAAGAAAGTTTTAAGTTTATAAAAAAGACAAAACTACAAAACTCGGAAGTCATTTCCTTCAATTCACAGCTTTTCGTTTCTTAGCCAAAATTCTGAATTGATAAAAAAGCAAACCTTACCACATGTTTTAAGATATTTCCATACTGTGCAAATTGCAATAATATATAGGAAGCAGATGCTTGCGGAAACCTGAAAAACAGAGTTGTCCCGACAAAACAAAAAGGTCACACCTTCCACCATCAATGACAAATGTATAAATTACTCTACCTCCCCAAGCACCTATTATTAAAGAGATCCCTAATAATCTTGTTTTCTCCTAAATACTCTATCAATGAACAATCACTCAAAAAAAAAAAAAACTGCTGTGAAGTGTTGACTTGGCTATACTGTGATGCCAGATTCTATTCCTGAAATCTCTAAAATCCCCATTCTCATAGCCATTATCAAATATTGCTATAAAGATGTAGCTCTGTATTTTGTATGTAGTATGTGTAGGCTTTTTTATGTAGCTAGATATATTAGGATTATCAAGAAGAAATTTTAAAATATATAGTCACATCATTCTGCCTTTACCCCTCAAACAAAATTCTAAAGTTTAGCCCTCAGACAAAAACAAAATTTAGCACCAGCATTAATGGTACAGAATAATTTAAAAGGATAGTAATCAAAACTTAATAGCCATATCTTCAAATGGAAAATTGAAAGTGATTTTTACTTTTTTCTTTATATTGTGTGGTTTGAATATTTCACAATAACATTATTACTTTATAATCCAAAACAAAAAAACAATTTTCTGTTTTAAAAACAGTATCTATCAGAGATATGAAAATATATATCTGGAAGTTCTTTCCTAACTGGGTTAATTTGGGTCTTCAAACGGCAGAGTAAAAAATCTGGGGTGGGGTGGGAAATTAAACATGTTAAAATATCTCTGGATATGACATGTTTAATCCCAAAGAAAGACAAATAGTGTACCTTTAGAGAACACAAACAAAAAAAAAAAAAAAAAAGAGAGAGAAAGAAAAAATGGCTGTAAATGAGTGTGGTAAATAAGAAATAAAACCTAATTCTAAGAGTCAAAGACCACTCTGAAGAAAGTAATATTCCAATACTCTTAAAAGAATCCTCCAAAACAATGAATATTTCATGAATCATGAAATGAACCATGAAAAATTTTATATAGATATATCTATATATATCTATATATCTCACATTTTAGAAGTATTTCACTATAAATAATCAAAATAAAATGTTTTATGCCTTAAAGGATAATACTTTAATCTCATACAGTGAGTGAACAAAACATAAAATTAACAAAATAAGATGCTAGGAGAGTGTCTTACATAAAGAGTGGGTGGCTAAAAGTACTTCAATTTAATTACTGGGAATTATGAAAGTGACATCATTACTATTGAACCTGAAACACATTAATTAGGGACTGTTAAAGTTTATATATAGATGTCCCCCCCAAGAGCTTCAGGTACTCAATATGCATCTAGGAAGGGTTTTTTGCAAGGTGACAGAATCATGTGAGCAACATAGCTAACCTGCTGTTAAGTGGTGGGTCTGGTCATGAAGGGCAGGTCTCCTGAGTGTTTATCTCCCTCCCTGGCTCCTCCCTTGACTCTGTGCTTCCTGTCAACCAATCTGTGAGCAGCTCTGCTATGCCATCTTGCCTTGGTGCCAGCTAATTATGGACTAAAACATAAACCAAAATAAATCTCTCCTTCCTTAAATTATGGATGTTGGGTATTTTGTCCTGGGAGGAAAACGTAACTAAGACTAGAATAGATATCCATGTCCAAAAACATTCAGCTGTTTTAAGAAAATAGAAAATTTTAGACAAGAAACAAACAAACAAGCCAGTTCAAATGTTATGCCTATGACTGTGCCCTGGCTTTTGTGGAGAACAAGGGAATGCAATGATCCTGCCTCTAACCGAAACAGTCAATAACACACAGAATCTGGCCATCACTATCTCAAAAAGAAAAACTGTATCTGAAGACAACAGTAATATGGAAGACCCTTCACCATACATTCTAATATGTTTGAATTTTTAAAACATAAAATCCACTAAACATTGTTCAAGGAGTTCATGTGTTATCTTTTTTCAACCCAAAAATAAATATAGTAAAGATCCAGTATGAGTATGGCAAAGATGCACTTTGAGAAATACTTTACACAGTGTAGTATAAATATCAGCCTGAAAAAAATTTGATAAACACCTGACTGTTCTGTTAACTAAATGTGAACAGCTATTTTACCCATGTCTACATCTCAGTTTCCTCTTCTGTTAAAAACAAACAAACAAACAAACAAACAAAAAACACAATATGCTAAGATGCTTTAAAGAATTTTGGACGTGTAAAAATGTATTCAATATGCCTCTAGATCTGTCCTCCTCTGTCTGTAACATTCAACATTCTATGACTAGAATGTATAAACCTGGCAACACACAGTATGCACATAAACAAAGTTCAATTTTAGGGTTAAGTCCTCTAGACATAGAGAAATGACCATTACAAAGTGGGAAAGGAGTTCCCTAACGGAGCAACTCTACTCAAACAGCTAGTAAATGTGTTTAAGAGGAAATAATTTGGGAAGAGACCCACAGACAAATGTTTTGAGAAAACTACAGAACTCTAGTTAATAATGCATGTTGAATTGTCCAAGTGGCATGAACTGATGTCTACAACTTATGAAATACACCAACAATAACAGCAAAAAATAAATGCATGGAAAATAGATAAAGCAAATGTAACAAATTGTTAGCATTAAGATAGTAGAAACATCTATGCCTTACTGTGCAAGTCTTTCCAATTTTCTGAACTGTTTGATAATACAGTATTCATTATCAAATATTGCGGAGGAATTGTCTGTTTTTAAAGTCCAAAAATCTTACCCAAATACAGTCACCCAAGTGTCATCGAGGTGATCTTCTGAGGTCAGAGAATCTCCTTGAGTATAGAAAGGATCCAACTGGGCAGGAGACAGTGTTGTCTTTCTTGGTTGACCAATATTTGCTGGACTAAACACACTTTGCCCTATATTAGTATATTTAGTAAGTTAATTAACAATATAAACTTTGATTTATTTTAAAGTAAAGATCTTAGTTTGTGAAATACAATAAATGAAAAACTTTATTAATGAAAAGGGTTGCCATTATATAAACAGTTTGAAACATGCAACTGTGAGCCAGGTGGGGTGGCACACACCTGTAGTCCCAGCCCTTGAGACAGGAAGACTGCCATGAGTTCAAGGCCAGCCTGAACTATACAGGGAGAACTTGTCTCAAACAACAAAACAAAGGGATTGGAGATTTAGCTCAGTGGCACAAGTGCCTGTGTGCCAAGCACAAGGCCATGAGTCCAATGGTGGGGGGACACAAAGCAAAGCAAAATGTAACTGTGTCACAATTTTATAACCATATAATAAGGTCATTAACAATTATACATAGTTCATAGTTTTGCAAATGTTTTATTATGTATTATAAGTATGCCAATTATTTTATTAATTTCTGATTAAGCCTGCCAGAAAAAATTCTCAACCCAAAAGACTCCTGTTGGGTTCATCTTCCATATGTGTCATTTTTACCAAGTACTTCTGCCTTAAAAATATTTTAAAACTTGTGATTGCCCAACAACAAAATCCAGATACTTTACTCCCCACAATGTATTTCCAGTGTGTCTCTCAACAATATCCACCATGTCTCCTAAAATATGAGAGTACTGTTATTGTATTCAAGTAAAATGCCTTACTCTCTGGTTCTTCTCATTCAGTTAACAGCACCCTTGACTGAGTATCTCTGTGTCCAACCTTCCATGCCAAACACTTTTTATGTTCCTTTTAATACAGAGGTACTACTGGCCAATCAAGACTACACATTTCTAAGAAGCCAAGACTATGTTTTCTTCATTTTTATGTAGCAATAATTCATTTAAATATTTTTCAGCCCTTCATATATACCAAGTATCATTTTAGGTACTGAGAGCCCAATAGTAAAGAACTTATGTAAAAAATAAATAAGTAAAACAAAATTACCCCAAATTGAGCCAAAATTCTAGAAAAAGGTAAGTCTATTTTAAATTATCTTAACTTTGATGACACAACAATTTTATATTTTTATTAGTATATGTTTGCCATACACAGCAACTACATGCATCTTGAGGAACTGGTACATGCCAGATCTTGGTCCTTTTTAATCCCCTTTCCTCACTCTCTCCTTTCCAACTTTCCCTGAATCCCCTTCTCAAACCACACAGTCTGACTGCCTGTTTCTTACTACCTCTCTTTTAATTACTTTTAAATTATTTATATTTTGAGTTTCTCATATTAGAAAACCACGTAATATTTTAACCGAACATGTTATAATCAGGTGCCTAATAGCACACATCTTAACCAATGGTCCAGTAACTTCTGGTCCCTGGCATCCCCTTTGAGTCTATCATGCAGTAAACTACACCTGATTCTTATACTGATGGAAATCAATGATGAGCTATTCACTGAATGACAGTCCCAGCTGCAATAGCAGGTGGGCCCCACAACCAGACCAGAATGCTAGATGATATTGGCCTGAGAAATACCACACAAGCCTGAGCAGACACACAGCTCTTTTCCTCTAAGAAATCTGCGCAGCATTGAACCAAAAGAAAACCAAGTTTTAATGGTTTCTTTTCTTTGAGGGAAGAAAATGTTTTTTTCACACTCCTTAAAATCTATTAAAGAATAAACACATAAAATCAACAGAAACAATAAATTTTGCCAGAATACTGAAATAGATGGCTTTGAAATCCAGTTTCTTTTTGTCCTTATGCAGTGATAAAATTAACTCCCCATTTGACAGGACGGCAACAGTATCACCTCCACTGGTACTCACACTGTGAGTACATGTGCATGTCATAAAACCCGTAACTGCAACAGTGTGTGTCAGGACACCAGAGGCACAAGCCACAGCTGAAATTGGCTTTTCTGCAGATCAGCAAGTGCCCCAGGCCTGGCCCTCCAATTTTAGTTTCTAATGCAGTAAACATAGAGAGCTATAATCCATGTAAACAAAAACTCTTTGGTTTTCAACTTTAGAGATTGCAAAGAGTATCTAAAAACTAAGAAGTTTGGGAAAACTATTCTACAGAAGCTAGTATGTAATTCGCATTTCCTTTGTACTGATTTTCTGCTTTCTCCCTGCTCAACTCATTCTAAAAATAGAGGATATAGCTGCTGCTTTGTCACTTCTCCTCAATTCCCAACTGAACTGAAAAACCATCCCAAGTCTGACCTTAAATCATTCCAAAGTATTTACACTCAAAAAGACTTTTAGAGTACACACTTAAGAGACTCTGCAGTTCTTAAGAAATTGCCTCCCCAAAAGCCCTTGTGGTAAACGTTTTATTAAAAATCTGTATATTACCCCAATCTGAGATTTACAATGCACATTAGCATCCTAGTATACGAAGCTGAAAGGATAAATAACATCCAAAATGTACAATAGATATTGTGAAATGGGAAGAAACTGTTCAAAATGAAAGACCAACTGGGATGGGGGAAAGGAGAAAAGAAGGAAAGAAAAGGAAAAAAAATACACACACACAGATACGGTCAAGATAGTTATACTACTAGTTATACTACAAGATAGTTATACTACTAGTGTTAGTTCACTGAAAAGAAAGGTTTGTGTTAATATTGTTTGATCCATTTTCATGCCTACAGTTTGGACTCTGAGCAATTACTTTGAAAATAACAATACACTTTTAATGCAGTGTTACTCTCCTATCTTGTTTTGAAATTTTGTATCTTTTTTTTCTCTTTAAAATTAAAAAAAGCTTCTCAGGGGTTTTTCAATAAAATAGTCCTGATATCTTTATAACCTCAATCAACTCAAAACTTTCTATATTACTTGACCAGTTCATCCTTACAAAACAAGTATGATAGAATATTGATACTATGCCAAGTACATCTTATGTGTCTTATAACAGGGATGGCAAATCTTTTAGTGACACATGCCCAAATGTCAACCCAAAACCTATTTATTTATCACCGAGTACCAACACTGCAATTAAACCTGAATACTGAGGTTTTAGTTTAGGAAAAACAAACATCATCATTTGTCTTAAAAGAAAAACACGGGGCCAGGGAATTAGCTCAGTGGCATAAGTGCCCACCTGGCAAGTACGAGGTCCTAAGTTTAATCCCCAGTACCCCCAAAAAAAAACAAAAACACAGTAACAGCTTTCAGTGATATAAATGGCTTTTTTTTTTAAGGTAAAAGTCTGCATTTGGCGTGTTTTTCACATTTAATGTGATCTCTGCTGCTGTATGCACACTATTTGCCAAATCTTGGCAGGGACAACTGAACTTGCACATCAACAGAGGGCTCCGCGTGCCTGCTACTGCACACCTGCCACAGGTCCCCACTGCTCCCTAATAACATCTGACACAAGAATTTACAGGAATCAAGCCCACCAAGAAACAAATAAGGCCACTATTCAAATCCAAAACTGAGATACAAAAAGGGTTAATATTCATGAGTACTGGATGATTCATGTGAACTGAATAAGTTCCTCAGAGCCACAGAAAAGTGAAACAATACTCAGCAGCCAGAAACAGGACACACCATTTAACAAGGCAAGTAAATTTTACAATTTTATTGCTTAATTGTTGAAAGAAGACCACGTTATTGAAATTCTTCCCAAATAGAAACAACGCAGCAGTGTCATTCTAACTGAAGGAAAAAATTCATCACCTAAGAATGTCGACACTCTTAACTCTAGTTTGCCACATAAATTTGAGTGCCTACACGGTGGTCTCTAATTCAGAATCCAGAACTAACCCAACTAACATAACCTTTCTTTTAACAAGAATGTTTCAGATTACCTCGAATCCATTAGACTTATTAAGGAGCCTGCAGCGGTCTCCCCATAATTGCAGGGCATACATCCTAAGACCTCCAGAGGCTACAGAAACCACAGGTGGTACTGCACCACAAATTTAACATTTTTTTTTTCTCATTTCCAGTAATAGAAAATCAACCCAGGGATGCTCTAACACTGAATTCAGTTCCAGTCTTTTTAATTTGTTTATTTTGAAACAGGATCTCACTAAATTGCCCCAGCTGACCTCAAGAGTGCAAGCCTCCAGAGTTGCTAAGGTTATTTACAGTTTACAGCTCCTGAGCACATTGTTTATCCCAAGCATTTCATCATGAACCATACCAGAAACTTCTGCAGTTTGAGGTGCAAATGCCAAAGCCAACACAAATCTCTTTTGCCTTCTTCAAATTTTCACAAAATGTTCATATTTCAATTCAAATAGATCATAGCAACTTTATATCCCTACCCTCCCATTTCCTACTTAATCAAGAACTTTTATTAAAGTTTTTCATTAAAGAAGCAGTTCATGGCTTCTCTCATGCATATCTAAGTTGCCAACATCATTACTCTTGTGCTTTGGTATCATTATTAATGAAGTAAGGTTTACTTGAATGCTAGTACTGTGATACTTTGACAGAAGACCTGGAAATCAAGATGGCTGCTAAGTGACTAAAGGGCAAATGACACAGCACCCGTGTGCTGGACAGAGATGGCTCTGGGCAGGACACAGAAGGACAATGCAAAATTTCATCATGTTACTGAAAATTATGTGCAATTTAAAACGTATGAATGCTTTATTCCTAGAATGTTCCATTTAAAATTTCTGGACCAAACTGGGACACTGCATAACTGTCTAGAACGTACAAAACAAGGAAAGATGCTTAAGACTATCTACATGTTTGTATGTAAACAGCAGTTAAGTAACCAGGCTAAAAAACAATTCACCACCTTGAGAAGTTTGAAAAGCAAATATTTTACAAAAGCAATCAAGCAAGTGAAGATATACAACAAATATTAATACTAGAAAAAATGAACAGGTATGCAAGCATGGAATCCTATGGCTGGGATGTAGCTCAGTGATACAGCCGCCGCCCAGCATGTGTGAGTCCTGAGTATGTGCCCAGTATTACAGAAATGGCATTCCCAACATTTTATACAACTATCATGAATCACCTGACTTAAAAATGACCTCACACGTACTTTTTTAAAAGGTTAATACAAAGTAATTAAGGGAATGTTAAATCACTCAAGTGCTATAAATATACTTAACAATTACTTTTTTCTCATCACCACAGACACATCAAACAGGTACAATATATTTTTTAAATAAGGCTGATTTAAAATGAAATGTCACACTTTGACAAATGTATATTTTAAAAATATGCTTACCAACTAACTTAACAACTATCCCTTTAGGAAATAAGTGGAAGCACATATTTGTAAAAAGAGATCCTTAAATAAATTTAGTTCAGCCAGGGATTTAGCTCAGTAAGCACCTGCCTGGCAAGCACGAGGTCATGAGTTCGATCCCCAGTACCAAACGGGGGAAAATAATTTAGTTCTTACACAAAAACATGCTTTTAACAACCCAAAATAGTAAAAGGTTCTTTAGTATAAAATCTGAAGATCTAGTTTTTATATCCTGTATACCATTAAGAAGGTAGTTTAGTTATGCTGCATCATATAATAACCTTCAAGCAAGAAACTAAATGAAGGCATTTAGACATTAAATTGAGACAACCATTACGACCTTTAAAAATAAAACAAACCAAAATTAAAGTCTCAAATGAATAAGCAATCTAATTTTTACCCTGTTGACTACTCTAAAAAATGTAATTACTTATACATAATGTAAAAGTATTTACATAAGTTTAGCATAATTGCCCCCCCACCTCGTTAATGTTTAATTGCTCCACTGATTTCACTTCCTTTAAATCAGACTTCTGGTATCCACACACTATGCTTTACAAGATGAAAATAAAGTGTGCCTATTAAACGACATCACATTGGACTATAATTTGTCTCCCTTGGTAAATCACTGTTTAAAATTCTTTTTCAGATTAAAGTGGAGGGCAAAAGACCTTATTACTCTCTTTATAAAAATGTCTTCCCTTAAAGAACAGATTATTTCAAAATAGACTACTAACCTAAATGAAAATAAGAAGTACAAAGAGTAGTCAATTTTAAACAGACATATGTCATTGGAAAAGAAAGAGGTCCTTTCTTCTTACCACACAGTAAGAAGTAGACAACGTGCAGTAAAGAATTTTGCCTCAGCCCAATGTGAGGTCTGACTTTTATCTAGTTTTTAAACCCTGGGAATTTCACCAGCACTAAAAGCTATCACTATAATCTAATCATGTGGGTACCTCAGAGAGAACCTAGCAGTTTATGCTAACAAGGTGACCTGTGTTAGGAGCTGTTCACTCCAGAAAAACCAATCAAGTAGACAAGGATAGAAGCTGTGAGCCACACAGCATCGCCCATTCTCTGAGAAGAGAGGGAATCAGGCCTACAAGATAAAGTGCCAGTAAAAACTATGGGCACAAACCCTCCAATAAACCTCCCTACTTGATGACAGTTTGTGTCTCCTGACACTCAAATGTTGAGAGGATCCCAATTCCCCTGAGCACAGCCTCTCAGATTCACCATAAGTCTCTTCCTTGGTTCTCACTTGTATCCATTTCCTGTAATAAAGCCAGTCATCAGAACAGCACTTTTAGTGAACTCAATGACTTCTAGTGAACCATCCAACATTAATGACAGCTATTTTGGAAACTCCCAAGGAGTAAATGTGAAGTGACAGTTGCCCTGGGACCCTCCCCCACATTTTGATGTATGTGTACCCACAAAGCACACTGCACAATGGATGCAAAGGACATGGCATTAGCATGGTGAACACCTCTAGTGTTCACCTCTAGTCCCTCCAGAGATCTCATGGCAAGCATTCTAGAAAGGCACAGATTTTGAAGACCACAGGAACTGTGAAAGACTCCTGGCAGAAAGCAAGGAAAGCTAGCATAAAGCATGCAAAATCGGGAATCAGAGATACCTAGGTAACTCGTGTGCTCCTACTCTATCCTCAAGAGACCAAGGATTTGTCTGGTCTTGGAAGAAACAGAACCTGCACTGCTCAAAACTCCAGTAAGCAGTCACAGTAAAGAACAGTTCTAAGGAGATCAAGTACAGTAAGAACTGGAAAAAGAAACTTACTTGTCTGTATAGAGAATATCAGATTAGGCATTAGGTTGTTAATGTTCTTAAAAAGTCATAATCTGGACACCTCACTGCCAGGAGGCCTGCACTACTGATGGTGCATATATGCTGCCCCATGCACGACTATACATACCACCTGTAGTACCAGCCACCCAATGGAACAGTCATGCATGTATGACTGGTGGGATTGGAATAAAAAAATCTTTAAAAGTGGGTGTGGTGGCACAGGCCTGTAATCTTAGCACTCCACAGGCTGAGGCGGAAGGATTGCCATGAGTTCAAGGACAGCCAGCACTACATAGTGAGACCCTGTCTTCCAAAACAAAAAAATTATTTAAGTAAACCTAAAAGGGTGGGGAGATCCTAT